>CM060900.1:155240119-155332619 GCA_030762935.1 Hymenopus coronatus
GCCCGAATAAATAGTGACACCACAGTATAAAATCCTTTCTCTCCCCTTTCCTTATTTCCTTCCCAAATACCCTATATACCTGTTATCCTTATAACCTTTATTCCTGTTTTCCCAAAAAAAAAAAAAAAAAAAAAAAAAAGGAGCTGGTAAGGATTGGTTAAGCGGCTCCTCCCACATCCATAGCTCCAATTGGTCCTAGTTAACCAACTTGACTGGCATTTCTTCTTCTTATTCTTCTTCTTCTTCTTCTTCTTGCGATGGTGGATATGTTCCAGAGGCGGAAAGCGTAATTAATTCGATTTTATTAATTGTTCTTCTGTTGGCTGGAAAGGTAGAATCAGAATGTAAAGCTATGTAAGTCGACATTCTTATCTGAAGAGAAGTTGGAGAATGCCTCCTTTTTTTTTTAGGAAAAATTCGTCACATGGAAATGTTCATGACAATATTAACATGGATCTCGAACCTTACATGACAGAGTAGTGGTACTTAAAACAGAGAGGTTCCAACTGTCGTAATGAGATTTTTATTCTGCTTCTATCTTTGAATAATTACTTACAATTAAGATTACCTCATACAAATTTTATTAACAGCGTTTTCAAGAAAATGAATACCTATCTAGAAAGCTGCCAATCCCTTTCAGGTAGTGCAAAGTTGTGAGTTTCTGTGCTTTTTGTTTTACGTGATCCATTTCTGTGTATCTAGTTTCTTACAAATTCTTTTTACGCTTATTTGTAACACCAAAGTTGTCATATTCCTTCCTCCAGTTAAATTTCGGTTTGTTGTTCTATGTTCTTTATTCGTTTCAAATAACACGAATAATAAAGAGGACAAGGCATCGTCGACCAGTCTCTGCACATATTTTCCATAGCCCTCCCATCCTTTCCTTCCTCCCTGAGTCAGAAATGACCTATATTCATTGGTTAAGGCTTTAGTGGCAGAATTTTTACATACAACCAATGGAAGACGGAAATATGTAGAGAGTATCTCACAGCCAAGTTAAAATGTTTCCGTTTCCACCATCTCCGTTCACCTTTTTCAATCCATTAAGAGGCAGAATAGGTGTGCAACACAACTAATAAGGGGATTCTACTAACATTAAATAAAGAAAAACACTAAGGGGGACCAAAAGCATCCGCACGTTTGTTTGGTCTCGACGTATGTGGTAGAGAAAAAAAATTGTATTCTTGGACATATTAGCTAAATGCACACGGATGGTACATTTTGATGTAGCAAAATCATATATATTATTGAACGCGTTTTAAAACCGCTGTTGTTATTTGAGGCACTAGTGGTTAATGGGATAAGCATAATACATATTATAAGCTAGTGGGTGTTGCTGTGAATCAATGAACTCTGACCTAGGTAGGCGGGTTTCCACGTGTAGCGTGGAGAAGAGTAATCTAACAAGCTTCACCTCCCACCTATACTCTGGAGCTCTGAGCAACACTGAAAAAGGTTCACTGAAACGTAATCTGCGACACATATAACATAATGATACATCCCACACAGTGTCAAAGCAAGAGAAAACTCTACGTAAGTTCAGCAGTAAGTGAAGAGGCCAAGGCATCGCTTATTAAAACTGCACTTCCTTCCATCAAAATATTATTCAAGCTTGTCTGATGTGTTTGTTGCTTTCACATGGCTCTCTCTAGCTGTTCCACATATAAACTATTCTTACAAAACATTATTCCTTTATCTCTTCGTACTACTCTAGATAAGCATTAGCAGAGTTGGTTTTACTACTTGCTTCTTTGTAAGTAGAAGGAAAATCCGGCAATTACATTAGGCTAAAGCGATAATCACATCTTTTAAAATCCCATCGCTTTGTGAAACAATTGAGGTTCGGTTCATCTTTCGGTTCGCTTTCATTAGTTTAACATTGAAACGAACACCAAGAAGAATATCTCGAAAAGGCCAACTCTACAAGAAAAACGCAAATGACATAAATTGTGTTTTGTTAATGAGATACACATTTTTTGTATAATAAGTTTTTGTCTAACTCTTACGGGTTACTAGTTTATAAAACACTCATCCATAACAAAGATATCGTCTGAAACCATTCTCAGTAAATTCAAAATATATGTTTTAGTTGTGATTTATATATTTTTAATATACGGTATTTTTATCAGAACCGTTATGCCCATTTTTGAGATTTTCTTGAAAATCTTCGTGTCGCATCTTTGGAGGGTACTAAATACAAATACTAAGTTTGGTATTTAACGGTATTTTCGTTTTTGAGCTATGCTACCCATAGAGGCACATATAGACACACATACAGCGGATCTTTTTCTAAAAATGATTTTTTTTAGACAAAGGTTCCTCAAAACTTATATTTGCGGCGAAACCTTGAAATCGAATTTTTGGTTGGAATACAATCCTTTTCTGGCTACTATACATTGTACATACGGGCTAGAGAAAATAAACATATGATGTTCCCATGACTTGCTCCACCTCTTCTGCAAACAAAGTATCCTTACAAAAATTAATTCTTTTATCTACATCATGCTAATCAAGCTAAACATCAGCAGAAATATTCTTATTACTTACTTCCTTGTAAGTAGGAGGAAACTAGGGGACTACAGTAGGCAATAGGAAGAGTATAATCCTTTAAAACCTGGCCGTTATGCGAAACAATTGGAAACTGATTCTCTTTACATGGCCAGAAGTAAAACAATATATATGAAACGAAAGATGACTTCTCGAGAAAAGTTTAAGTAGTTTAAAAATGATACCGATGACAAGGAATATCTCCGAAACGGTTAACTGTACCCCAAAAAATGTATGACATAAATTGTGTGTTTTAACGATATATATATATATATATATATATATATATATATATTTTGTGTAGTAAGTTTTTGTCCATCTTTTACGGTTTTCCAGTTACACAGATGTCATCCAGAATGAAGAGTTCTTCAGAGGCTAGTACCAGAAAATTCAAAATATACCTACATTTTATTTCTCATGAAAACATTTTAAACATTTTAATCAAAATCATTAGAGGCAGTTTTGAGTAAATGAAAATTTTCGAAAATTTTCCAATATAAAGGACAGTTAGGGTGGGGAATGTTTCTGAAGATCCTCGTGTCCCATCCTTGAAAAATACTTAACGTAAATACGAAGTTTGGTATTTAACCGACTTTTCGTTTTTGGGTTATGCTTTGCACACACATCCACGCATAAACACTTAGAGACACGCACACACGGACCTTACTCAAAAAATGTTTTCCTTTTTTAGATTCAAGGGGTCTCAAAATGTGTATCTCTGGCGAATTTGTGGTATCGAATATTTGGGTGGAATACAATAACTTCTTACTATGTACACTGTACAACATGTGCGTGTTCGAGAAAGTAAAAATGAATTATTGCTTTCAAGGAATATGTTTTTATGCGGTACTAGTTGGTGTACCCAAACTTACAGGTTAGTTTTTCCTTACTCTAGCCCGTATGTACAATTTACATAGTATACATAGAAGGTATTGCATTGCAACCAAAAATTAGATGTCGAGATTTCGCTGTAAATATATGTTTTGAAGTTCCTACACGAGTTGACACCATTACCAATAGGCACAATGTTTTAAGATTCAAAGACTGTTGATATATTATAACAGTTAAAGATGGTGTAAAACAGAGCAATAAAAGAAGTAAAATGCAATTTAGTTTTAATAAATATTAGTTATATCAGAGTGAAACTTAAATCTCACCTATAATTGTGGTAGGGTAGGATGTGGAAAATATTTGAAAGCATACAGATAAAAAGTGCAACATTTATAACTTTCACCAGTGGGCAGCCTTAAAGGTTTCTATACTTTATGAAAACTCTGTAGCCTTTAAGTTAATAAATAAATACAAGACCAAAGAAAGGACACAAATTAAAATCTAACCAAGTATTGATGTTTAGTGGTCTACCATCCACCTTGGGGGAAGGATCGAGAGAAGGGGAAACCACAGTCCAGCACACAGGAGTGGACGGAGCCAAGCGCAGAGACGCACGGTAATCCATGTGTTACTAGATGGCAGCCCCGGCGCACCACGGAGGCAACAGGGACGCCGGGAGGCCTTCGGGAGTATCACTTAGCCTCAACCAGCGTAACTGGAGGGAAGAGTCATCTCTTTGCTATCTGCCTGCAAAGCCCGAACCATACCTGCCGCCAACCTGAAAGATGAAGATGGGAAATGAAATAAAGGAACTTACCGTGGTAGATTTATAGATAGCACCCCAAAATTCGTTTAAGCGGCCACAGGTAAACCACGGGAAAAAGAAAAAGAAGAAAAAAAAGAAAAAAAGGTTAAAGTGCGCGGTTGATGGGGAGTGAACCCGTACCTCCGAAAGGTCAGTTACAGATGAAACCGCCTAAGCCACGGGGCTTGGCGATGTTTCCGCTTAGGTTTCATATCCTTTTGCCCGAATCTTTGTTTATTTAGTCCGTTTGAACAAGACCTAAATCTCAATCACAGAAAGTGAACAACATGAAACACACAAACGATCCTACACACAAATACACAAACTAATGCACTTACATCAACTTAACTATGAATAGTTAACAAATCTAAACAGGAGCTTTGCATGTAAAATTTCCTTCTAAATTCACAGCGGTTACTCGGAAAATTAAAGTGGTTAAATTTAATCAAAACTTTGTTATATAAAAGATCCATTCCTAATAATAGTGATTTCTTAAAAGCTAGCAAATTCAGAATTTGGCGCGCAAATAGTGGCCATATTCGTAAAGCAGATTCACTTATTTTAACACTCAGGTATTGAACAATGTGTTAATCACTAGATTGTTTACTAAAATGTGTAGGTATAGAATTTCTTGTCCAACGTTTCCTCTGCTTCTCAGTTAAATTAATTTAAATTTTGTCAATTGTCAAGGGATTTTTCGTCCATTATTATGAATACGATATTACAATTTTATAAGAGATAAAGGGGAGTAGTAAACAAAAAATCCTCTAGACAGCATTGTGCAATAATTTCATCAAGAAAGGGGTACCTGAAATTAAGTTATTTGACGTTGGGCCTTAAAAAAACTGATGTGTTCCATTCACATGTTTTTCTCTAAGTATGCTGCAGGAAACTATTCTTACAAAAAGTTATTCTTCTATCTACTTCATGATATAAACAGTCTGGTTTTATCAAAGTAAGGTTTATGTTTGTAAGAAGGGAAATAAGGAAATGCATTGGGCTGAATCGATGGTGAAATGTTTTAAAAGCTGGTTGCTTTGTGATGGAATTGAAATGTCCTTCTCGTTGAATGGTCAGGATGAAAAACTGACTTCCCATGTGAGAAAAATAGATACTGAACATTTTAATATAAATAGCAAGGAATATCTCGGAAATGGTTAACTGCGCAAAAAAGAAAAAGAAAATGTACAAAGTCACGTGACTGGAACACATCATTTTTTTCTCTCACAGCATTGCTATTGGTAAATTAAAACTCTAATTTTATCTCTTGTTACCAGTATTAACTATTTTTAAAAACATATATGTTCAAATTTACTAATATGTTGATGATTTTTCTGAATGGCGGATTGATTGATTTGTGCTTTGATTCAAGTAATATTTACTCACAGCAGAGCATTTGTAGTATGCAGTTAGTTCAGAGAGAAGGGACTCTCTTTACCACACCATAATTGCTGGGTAAATTTCAGAAGAGAAAGTTCCCCTGGGTGGCGTTCTCCCTAGCGATTACCTCATTCAAATGTTTCATTTAAAACAGCTTTAAATTGTGCACTTCCTACATGTTAATTTGTGCTAATAGTATGCAGGTGGCTTATTGCCTTCAAGAACAATGGTTTTAAGCAGATATTTAGATTAACCCCTCTGTAAGGTCAACCTTGTTCAAGTTTTGCCTACAGAATCTGCATGTACACTCATATGACGTAAGTAAGAAAAGGAAATACGAGGGTCAGCTGTTAAGTCAGATATGGCGCTACTAGGCCAGTTAGACTGTAGCATCATATAGTTTACCTCTAGACTAGCTTGTATCCATAGTTACAGGTCAATAGCTTGTTTAGTTTTCGAATGACAGCATTTTAAACAAGACAACTTTAAGAGTTTTCACGAAAATTGAGGATTTGGAAAAACGAGCAGTGATTAAATACTACCATTTGAAAGACTTGGCATCTAAAGAAATCAAGGAGGAAATGATCAGTACATTGAAAGACTCTGGCCCTTCATATTTAATGATTAAAAGGTGGGTTGTAGAGTTTAAAATGCGACTAAGAGCACTAGTAATGCGCCTCGCTCTGGACGCCCTGTACAAGTGACAACTCCAGAGATCATTGAAAAAATTCATCGTTTAGTACTAGAATTCCGCAGATTAAAGTTGTTTGAGATAGCAAAGGCTGTAAACATATCAAAAGAACTTGCAGGTAATATTTTAAATAATATTTTGGGCTTTCACAACGTCTGTGCAAGATGGCTGCCACGTTTGTTGACACCTGATCAAAAGAAAAATTGTTTCTGTTAAGAATGTGGAGCTCAACCGAAAAATTCCAGTGAATTTTTGAGACGGCTTCCTACCATGGATGAAACTTGGATACATTACTACACTCAAAAAAGTAAACCACAGTCAAAATAGTGGATTGTGTAGGGTGAACCAACTCCAAAGAAGGCAAAGTCAATTTTGTCAGCTAACAAGGTTATGGCGAGTGATTTCTGGGATGCACAGGGAATTATTTTTATTGATTACTTGAAAAAGGGTAAAAGTATCACTGGTGACTACTACGCAAGCTTACTGCAACATTTGACTGATGAGGTGAAGTAAAAAATACCTCATGGCAAAAAAAAAAAAAAGAAAAAAAAAGAAGTTGTTTCATCACGACAATGCTCCGGCCCGTCGTTCAGTCACTGTAATGGGAAAAAATGTGTGAACATCCACCCTATTCGCTAGATCTAGCACCCAGTGACTACCACTTGTTCTCAAACCTCATAACATTTCTTGGAGGACGAAGATTTCACAGCAACGAAGAGGTCATTGATGCGGTAAACAGCTATTTTGAGGACCTTGATAAATCGCACTACAGAGATGGTTTAATTAAATTAGAACACCGATATGACAAATCTATTAGCCTTTCAGGAGATTATGTTGAGAAATAAAGCAAAAAAAATTTTTTTAAGGGTTCTTTAATTGAGAGCCCCGTGACTTATCAGCCGACCCTCGTATAATAGCTCTAACTAAAAGTTTGATATCCAGATTTCACAAGGTCTCTGAAACCAAAACAACGCTTCCAGCGAATTCCTGTACGTATTCGTCTGAATAACATACCTAAAGGAAAGTGGATTAATTTCGGTATTTGTATTTAAGAGTACCCTCTTTCAGGCATACAATACGAAGATTTTCACCAAATTCGCATACCTGAAACTACCTTTTGCATAGAAGAAATGTATATATGCTCTTTTTTTTCTTCTCAAAAGCTGCCGTTGAAGTATTAATTAAAACATTATTAATTTGAGAAAGTAAATGAAAGCATATCTCATGCCTTCCATTCACTTGGTTTTCTCTACATATCTGTCACAAACCATTCTTAAACAGCTTATCCTTGTATCTAGTACTTCATGCTAATCAAGATAAACATCAGCAGAAATGGTCTTATTACTTGCTTCCTTACAAGCAGAAGGGAAATAAAAGAATGCATTAGGTTACAGAGATAGGCAAATCTTTTTAAACCTGGTTACTATGGAATTGAAATTCGTTTCTTTGCATGGTCAGGAGTTGACAAGCTCAAGCATGAGAAAAGTTGGAGTATTTTATCACTGAAACTAATAACTTGAAATATCTCGGAAATGGCCAACTCCTTGAAGAATATATATATATATATATATATATATATATATATATATATATATATATATATATATATATATGTGTGTGTGTGTGTGTGTGTGTGTGTGTGTGTAATAAATTCTGTGTTTTAACGAGCTCTACATTTTTTGTGTATTAAGTTTTTTGTCTATCTCTCACGATTTACCAGTCATCCAGAATGAAGAGGTCTTCAGAGGCTATACCTAAGAAATTCAAGATATACATTTAGTTGCCATGTAAATATCTGTAATATACGATATTTTAATAAAAATTTCTTGGAGCCATTTTTAAGAAAATAAACATTTTCGAAATTTTTTCCATGTAAAGTATAGTTGGGTTGGAGGTATTTTATTGCAAATCTTGGTGTCGTACCCTTGGAAGACAGTGAACGTAAATAACAAGTTTGGCATTTAACGGACTTTTCATTTTAGAGCTATGTTACTGGTGAAATCTCAATATCAAATTTTTGGGTGAAATAGAATACTTCGTCTATACAATATGTGCATATCACGTGCAGAGAAGGTAATAAATGTATGTTTTTAATTTTGTGTAAGCAGGCTGTGTAACCATCTTCTTTCTGAATTAAATACTTATAATTGGAAAATCATAAATAACCTTACTTCAGGAAAAATGTAGAGCTTATTAAACACAATTTAAGATAAATAATTGTTTGTAAAACGTTAATCGTTTTGAAATATTCCTGGATATGTATTTATATTTCCTTAAGTGCAAATATCTTATCTGAAGGGGCACCTTCTTAAATATTTATATTTGCATTACCTTTTCTTCTGCATGAATTATTTACTGCAACGTATGATATAAACTATTGGATTTTGTTTCCACATTGCGTAAGCTAGATCAGTTTGATGGAAATATTTATCTTGAGTAATATAGCATGGATAAAATAATATATTTTTATACACATTCAATAGAACATATAATGGAACAATTGAAAATATGCTTGGAAATGCTTATCATAAGACGGGGTATTTTTGTTAACAACAACCCATTTCTTTCACCTGTTTGCTACGCTCCTAAAACCGTATCGGATAGGCCGCGTTATCGAAGAGAAGGGGAGGCCGCGCCGTGGCCGAGGGGTTAGACCACTCGACTGTCGATCCCAAGCGACAAAGCGGCGCTAGGGCGGGTTTTCTACGGGTACTCCGGAATCCCCCGCCATCGCATTCCACCGGTGCTCCACCATCATTCATGTATAATCAGTGTCACCGCCTGCGGTGCCATAAGTAGTTAAAGCAGGCGTTAAACAGTACCAAAAAAATAAAGAAGAGAGGGGACTAGACCTGAGACTTAACTTACGACAAATGACTTTCTGAGTTGCGAATTGGTGGACCATATTGACCTCTCTCACCGGGTGATACAAAATTATTATGTTTTTCAAATGGGAAGAATTCTACTCTGCAGCAAACCAGATGCGTTATCGTTCTCTGCATTGCCAGATCACTACCCCACTCTTTTTCATATTTCCCTCCCACTCGCACACTGAGCATGCAAATCTGCCTGGCGACATAAAGTTTATTCATGTGTATTATGAAAACTATTTGAGCTATAAATTTATGGTTTTTACGGTTGTACTACGAACATTACTCACTATCTTCCTCGTAGATTGTGTTTTGCAAAATTTGAATATTTTGTCTTAGCGCAAGTAGTATTTAAGGGAGACGGAATCGCTTAGTGGGTACTCCCCAGTTAAGCGGGAATGCAATATGTCAACACAGCAACACTCCGATTGGCTGCTCAAGGACAAAGCTCGTCCCATTTGAAAGTCACTGTAGGTTAATCTTTTCACTGTACTACATACCGAAGTTCCAATGTCAAGGTAATACGCGCACGTGGAGAACAAAATTAATACTGCTTATACAAGTAACCTGTTCTGTGGGAACGTTGAGCGGAGCAGAAGGATGAAGGGGGTGGATCGCCCAATCGTTTTGCCGCTTCTTACTCGGCTGGTATGTTCTGCCAGAATGGCACCAATGAAAATCGTCGTAAGACCCGAGTCCCCGTCAAACGTTCACGGCTTCAGCAAAATCACAGAGCCAGACAAATTTTTAATGTCTTTGAGTGTACCAGAATATCAGCAATCCAGTCGTCGCAAGACCCGAGTCCCCGTCAAAAGTTCACATTTTCAGCAAAATAACAATGTATTTTTACTCTCTTTGAGTGTGCATATATTTACATGTGAATTATTATGCGTGAACTTTTGGGTAAGTGTTATATATTAAGGGAGTTCGTGTTTTCCTGCACGAATCCTGTATCAGGTGGAACGAATGAAAACCTCATCTTAGAAACCAGAGATGGGTACATCTTGATGAGTACATTATAAAGCTAATCAACACATTTTATATCTTTTATAGACTTGCGAAAAAGCTATTTAAAAGCAGAGGCGTTTGTCAAAGATGCTCATTCTCTTGCAGATGGGTGGGAAAATCACGCTTGACGGGTAAGGTAGAGCCTGCCGCAGAGTAGAACGTCTTCTCTATCTTTGGTGCCGTTGCAACTGAATTACTGAAACATAATTAGCCTTGCTAACAGTGTTTAACTTCCATTATAGCCTTTTTTGTATGTTCCACAAAGTCTAGTGACGCCAACTAGATTGAAACATATTCAAACTTGATGAAACAGTGAACTAAAATAATTATTCTGTTTTAAACGTTTACTGTTAATGCAATGATGTAGAAACCAAACCAAACAGTATCTCACAATCACTAAAATAGCGGCAATCGAAGTATGCCATGGGATTAATAACTTTTAAGTGATACTTCTGCTCCAAAATTTAAGACAACTCAATAATTAAAAGCAAATGACATTGTTTAACTAACACTGGGAGTGAGATTTCTAATGTTTACATTTTGGTGTGAAATTTTCGTGCGATTGTGTTGCTGTTATGCTAGTATGAATACTACATTTAATTACAATGGGATAAAAACTTTGAGAAATATATTTGTTTATGAATGCTATTGTATATACTTATATATAATATATATTGATCGCATCATCAAAATGTTCCACGCGCCCCAAAATTTAAGAAAATTGGTTGTCATTTTTTTAAGTAGACCGTTGAACCACAGAAAGCAGTTTTATGGTTGTTATTTACTATCATTACCGAATTATTATAACTTAAAAATATAAATGCTAGCCTCTAAAATTAATAATATTTTCAAACAGCGTATACTTTTTAAAAACATTAATATTGCTGTTCGAAATTTTGTCACCTGTAATAATATTACAACATATACTTCTGCACATTCTGGAAAATTTTAGCAGTATTTAAATAACAATTGAAACGCTTGGAAAATTTTGAAGATAAGGAAATGTAGTTTTGAGAATAACGCTGTTTTATGAAACAGTATGCTAGGGAACAGAAGTATTGTACGATCTTTAAATGAATGTGGGGTCCGAAGCAAAGGCGGTCAGCTACATGTTGATTCTTTATGGACTTTTTATAGCGTTTAACGCCCGCTTTAACTACATATGCCACTGACGATTCTTGGAATGAATATAGAGCACAGGTGGAATGCGATGGCGGGGAAAACCGGAGAATCCGGAGAAAACCCATCCCTGCGCCGCTTTTTCCAGCAAAAAATCCCACATGCGGTCGCCTGTGGACCACCTTGCTGAGACGTGAGTGGGTTAACCACTAGGCCACATTGCGGCCACTTGTTTATGGATGTCCAAAGGTTCCAACAAAGGTTCATTTGCTAGAAAACAGGAAAAATATTGTGATTTTTTTACCGAATATGGTCAACATTTCAGTCCCATTGACAACTAAACGCTTAAAATAAGATCAACAACTAAACTCCCATATTTTTATTTAAATGTTGAATAAAGACTTAAATGCTTATTTCAGTGATTATATGGAAGTTTTGAGAGCGAGCAGGCAAGAGATGTCAGAGCTGTGTGAGGCTTATGTGTGGGGTCAGTAATTCAGGCGACCTTCTAACTCCAGTGTTAATTGCGATTTTCACACAACAAAACTTCTAAATTATGGCGGATCTTGAGACTTAAGGATGAAACTAAAAAAAATGCCGAATGGTTGCCCTGTTGTCATATACTTCATTAGTATTTACTTTAATGGGTTCACTGCGACGGTAATACGGAGAACGTCATCTACTGAAATAATCGTTAGTATTATAATTTTCATGTTTCATTTATGCTCACACACAGGATCCCCTTCCAACAGGATGACATTTAAATCCCTTTCAGCCCGAAAGGACGCTTAAGATTTCTTCCTGTTAGAAATGTAGCGCAATATATCCCAAGCCCTTCCTAAGAGAGTTTTAATTCCGTGGCCTTTTCCAATTACCTTTATCGCAGGTAATTTTAAAGCGGCTGTGGCTGTATCGATTGCCTTGCTTGCGGTGATGGTGTTGTGACGCAGATTCTTATCTGTGGTCCGCCATAGAGGTTTTTGCAGCATTGTTTGTTCATCACAAGTCTGCCTGTAGTTTTCATCGTGTTGGGTCTAAGCGTGTGCTAGTCCCCCATTTCAGGCACCTTTCTGCATTTGAACATTTAAATTGTACGACTTTGAAAATCTAAGAGTTCAATTTTGGGTACACAGTATGAAGCTTTTGCAAAAGCTAAATAAAGAAACGCTGCATATTTCCCTTCAGTTAACCAAAATGTATATAAACTTCTTTACAAATAAAACTAAATCAGAGGGGTGTTAATTAATAATATTAGAAAAACAACAACAACAACATAGTTTTAATGAATACTCTATTGAAACGTGTTTGGAATTAATGTACTTAATATAATTCGCTTTCCACATTTCGAGATAAAAACAAATGAATTTCACTATTCGGTTACTTTATACATTTGACAGCAAAATCAGTATCAAAAGTACGTTAAATGTTACCATATAATGGTGACCCCAAACCTACTCAATGGTCAGAATATTGGTCTCTTACAAAAGAATAAAAATCGTGGAATAGGTTTCAAAAATCTGACGTATTGCACTCACATGACCTTTCCTACAATCTATAGCTATTAGTGGGTGTATAGGCCCTTCTTCTTGGTCGTCTCCTTAGAGCAGTAGTAGCGAGGCTGCCAAGCGGGAGACCTGTCCCGGGGTACACTCAGCCTCGTGAGGTTCATGGGCGGGGGGGGGGGCAATTTAGGATCTACTTGATTGAGCTCCAGATCGACAAGGCCGCATTAAACGGCCGGGAGGGATTCGAGGTGCTGATCACGTCTCACCCTCCAGTACTGCACTCCATTCCTGACACCTTCTGGCAGAGATGGGGGATGCAGCGGCCGGGCGGTAGACCAAGGTCCTTTGAGGACTGTCGTGCCATAATTTTATAGACCCTTCTTTGGCAAGCTTAGTTTGCTATCTACTTTATTGTAATATTTGCTGAAATAACTACTTAACACATATCAATATAGACAGAAAGGAAACAACAATACTTAAATGTTAGAAACTGGACGCTACGTTGGCCTTGAATTCCATACTCCTTCCATACAATCGCGACAAAAAGCTGGAAATTAACAGTACTTGAAATGAATGAAAAACCTTTCAACAATTAATAACGGATATCTCATAAATTTCTGATACCGCAAAAACGTTATTTGAAATAGTGTATGTTTTTCAAACATATTTAAATTTTCTTGTAGTGCGTTTTCTTCTGTCGCTTAATGTTTATGTAAAGTGGCACAAAATTCCTTCTGAATGAAGAGGACTTCCTGGATTATTCTCATAAAATTGAAAATATGCATTTTATTTGTCATATAAGCACATGTAATATATGGTGTAAAGATCATTATAGTCATTTTGATAAAATAAGCATTTCGAAAAACGTTTCAAGGAAAACGTAGTTTTAGGTAGAGGGATTAATCTTTAAATTTTTCGAAAACTTACAAAAAAAGGTGCAAAGGTAACAACTGTGAGTTCTCCCGGACAGCCATAAGGGCACTAGAAAGTCGCAATTGGCCTGGGATTGTCCCAGAAATCCCCCAGGATTTCGTACAACTGGTGAAAACACTTGATGGATGCCAGGGCACAGGGGTTAGTAGACAATGCGAGAGCCTTCGCTAGGAAAGGGTCTGAAAAACGATTTACTGGACCATAATCAGTATTCTTATAACCACAAGTATATCCAAATTTATCGTCAACAGATGAATAATTGGAGGATACAAAAGACGAAGGACTCAACTGGATGGACAACGACACAGTAAAGATATCATGGGGGGGATTTTTCCATAATTACTGCAGACATATTGCAATTAAGCAGAAACCAAATGAGAGTGACAGTAGGACTGTTAACTGGACACTGCCATTTGAAGAAACATCTGTAAACAATGGAAATCTTCTAAGATGAATCTAAATGCAGACCATGTAATGAGGAGGAAGAGTCAGCCTCTTTGCACGCGATGCCTTAGCCAATAAGATACAAGAACTCCTGGACCTCATCCATTCAAAGGAAATCTTTTAAGAGAAAATCTTAGTAAAAAAATTACTGGAACTTGCAAAAAAAAAACACTCTTTACATAATAAAAATGAAAGTGGGAGAAATATAATAAGCTAAAAGTTTCAGTGATAGGGTGTAACCAACACGACTTCTACATCATAATCAAATCATATCTAACAATGTGACGTGAAGATTTTCAAGAGAATCCTCTACCCTAATTATGCTTTAATATAGACATTTTTGCGAACTTTTTATTTTCTCCAAAATTACAATAAGGATTTTGATTAAAATACTGTGTACTAATGTTATTTATATTAAAAATGAAATGTATACCTTGAGTTTTCAGAGGATAGTCTGTGAAGTCCAATTCATTCAGAAGGGATTTCTATATAATCTTGTATAACTGGTGTAAGGTAGCAATAGACTAAAATTGCCGCACAAATAAATGGATCTCTTTAAAATACCCAATTGAGACGTTAATTAGTTATTATAATTATGTTATCAACAATGTAAATAGCCAGGTTTATGTTTTTTGTATACTTACATCAGTAAACATACAAAGCAAGATAAGGTTGGGTTACTAAGATGTGCATTTCTGATAAAGGCAGGAAAGACCAAGTAAGCAAGGGCTGAAGTTTATGGCCCAGCCATTGTATTGGGTTGCGTGCAACAAAGTCACTGCAAGGCCAGGGACATTCCCTAAACTTTAGTATACAGGATATTTTGTATAATTTTCATATCGCGCGCGTGATGGTAACCAATAAGGCAGGAGTGTACAAGTGTATGCTAAAATATGGCCAATAACAGAATAGGACATTGACTCCGAGTTTTTGTCAGCTTAAGATATATAACAGAAGGGAATTTGGGTTGCAGCACTCTCTGTGATGACATTTGTGTAAAAAGTTCACGCTGATTTGCGCTCATGCGAAATCAGTGTTAACATTTTATCATCAACTATTAGAATCATAAAAGATCATGAAGTGTATGAATACAGAAGGCGGACAGTGGATTTGTTTTATTTACATTCATTCACATCACCCTGAAGTTTGCTGTACAGCAACTGACGACAGCGGTCGAGGCAAGAACCAGCTACTCATAAGCAGCAATAGCAGTGGTTAGACCACTCGCCTCTCATCAAGGTGACCCGGGTTCGATCCCAGGTGACCGCGTGTGGAATTTGTGATGGACATGGTGACTTAGGGGCGGGTTTTCTCCGGGTTCTCCGGTTTCCCCCACCATTGATTTCCACCGTTGTTCCATATTCATTCCATGTATCATCAGAGTCATCGCCTGCGGTACCATATGTAGTTAAACGCTAACAAAAAAGCAGTAAAAGCCAGAGGACAGCAATTAAAAGTACCACTTCACAATGTATTCTCACATTATGACATAAATAATTTTAGAGATATTCGTCATTAATGGTTCAAATTTAGGACACTTCGCCATCCTTTTTAAGTCCTGTCAGTTTCCAGGTGTGAACTTGGTTATGCCACCATGGGGAGGCGGTTCACATCACTGCTTCCTGCACAATAGAGCTGGTAAGTCAGCTTCCAATCTCGCTCATTTCTCACTACCGCTAAGCGCGCCTCTTGCAGATTGTAGGTGCAGCTGAACTCATAGCTGGCAGGAGAAAGTTGACCAACGAACGTACGAGAGTACGCAAGACTAATAAGTCTCTTTAATAGCAAGTCTGAGGTGTAATGCGCAGAAACTCGCATAATCAGTCCTGCAAGTTATATTATTTCATCGTTTAAATGACTTAAGATTTAATAGCTTACAGGGATAAGGATCATATTTAAATATCCCATGCTAAACAAAGGGTTAAAAACGAAATGTGGTGTCACAGAATATGCAGATATGTGTACGTGGTTTCCACTTTTATTACAAATAAGTGTGTATATATTGTATTACCCCTAAGACATTTATGTTGCAAGAAATAATTGTATTTTCGGTTGTAATCTGAACATATTTATTCATCACAGCACAGAGTATAGGCTGTTAACGATTAATATCGCTGATTCAAACCGTTTACTGTGAACGTGTTTGGATATATGTACTGTTAAACGATGAGTCATCTTGGGTAATTAACATAACCCGGATCTTTAGCTTTTTATAAATGTAGTTTTAGCCTTTTACTATCTTCTATTAGCCTCTTTAGGTTTTTAAACAATTTTCTTAGCTTTTAAACAATGTTCCTAGTTTTTTGTAGAGTTTTTAAACAGTTTTCCTACCTATTTAAGGAAGTCGATGGCAAATGCCTTTTATAACATAATACAGATAAAAATATGAAAACTATTTTATTTCACCGAAGAATGCTATACATATACACTGTAATTTAAAGCAATTTGTTACACAGTATACTCGTGCTAGAACATTTTAACTAAAACATTCATAATGCATTTTAATATATAGCACACACATAAAACAAACTTCACATTTCTGCACTGTTGCTGTATACAACCATTCACATTTCCAAATTTTCTGTTGTTTTTAATATATTCCCATAGGCCAGAAAATTACATCGAAAGATGTCAATGGCATATATTTATACACGCAATTTCTATACCAGGATAAAAATCGTGATAAATTATTTCCCAGAATAAACCCACATGCACACTCAAAACAAAACTAAACGAATTGTTAAACAACAACTGTAATTCAAATTAATTGAAGAAAAAATGTATACTTTTTCCACTGAAGTTTAAGAAATAATTAAGTTTAGCGAGTTTTAGGTCTTAATGTACCATTTATCTTTTTTTTTTTTTTTTTAATAAAATTCACACATTAGCTCCCAAACAGCTTGAATCATAAAAGTACTTTGGAACGCACTATCTTATTTATAAAGGGAAAAAATAGGTTACAACCTAAAAATCCGGGCCCTAGTTATTACATAACCAGTTTATACTACGGATCATACGTCAACCTACTTTGTCTGTAGCTACAAGAATACTCGAGTCACCTCGCTCGTGAGCACTCTCGATACACTCTCGAGAAGTGGCGTGGCTTACGAGTAACGAGCTCGAGTGGCACGGGTTTTGAGCGCCTCTACTGCACAGCCTTTGGCTCAACACAAACATAAAGTCATCCACTCATCAGCAATTCGGTAGAACACCGCTGCTGCTGACAGGTAAGCAAATCTCTCCTTGCACATGCTTCCACGTTACGTTTTATATGTGGGTGAATTCACTTATTTATTGAAACAATAACAGCCTCCCGTATTTACGGGCTGCCTACGAGAACGGAGTATATCAAATTAATAATTTGATGTGCTCCATTCACATGACCTTCTCTAGCTGCTCCACATATAAACTGTTCTTACAAAATATTATTTTAGCTATATCATTCTAATCGAGATAAACATTACCAAAATTGGTCTTATTGCCTGCTTCTTTATAAGTAGAAGTGAAATAAGGGGATACGCTAGGCTAATGGGATAGTCAAATCTTATAAAAGCTGGTCGCTATGTGAACAATTGAAGTTCGATTCGCATTGCCTGGCCTGCAGTAAGACGAGGAATATTCCTTTTTCAGAAATGTTACGTAGTTTAAAATTGAAACCAATAAAAAAAAGCATGTCTTGTACATGAAAAATGTATATGACATAAATTAGGTATGTGTTTTAATGAGATCTACATTTTTGCGTAGGAAGTTTTTGTCTATCTCTTACGGTTTACGTTACGCAAAATTAAGCAAAATGCATCCACAATAAAGAGGTCTTCAGATGCTATTCCCAGAAAAGTGAAGATATACATTTTATTTGTGAAGTAAATATCTTTAATACAGGTAAGTTATTTAATCAAAGTCGTTAGAGCCATTTTTAAGATAAACAAACATTTCAAAAATATTTATATGCAGAGAGAAGTTTGTTGTGGGGAGATTTTCTTGAAAATATTCGTGTCGCATCCCTGGTGTATACTAAAGATAAATACCAAGTTTGGTGTTTAACGATCTTTTCGTTTCTGAGCTGTGTTGTCCACAGACACATACAAATGGACCTTTGAAAATGTTTTATTTTTTTGGACTCAAGGACATCAAAACGTATATTTGCGGTGAAATATCGATATCGAATTTTTGGGTGGAATACAATACCTTCTCTAGTTACTATGTACTTTTATGTACATACGTGCGACAGAAAGTGAAAATGAATTACTTACATCAGGGGTTCCCAACCTGGGAAGCCCATAATAATCTTAGAAGGGACGAAGAATGATTTGGAATTGGTAGCATTTTTGTATACAATCTGGAAGAAAAATTTTCATTCTTTTAAGATCTTAAACAGAATGTTGCCACATGGTATAGTTAAAAAACTGATGTGTCACATTCACATGACCTTCTTCCCCTATTCCGCAACAAACTATTATTTAAAAAAGAATTTTCCCCTTAGTAGGGTGATAACATAACAGCATTACAATATAATAACAAGCTGAAAAGCAAGAAAGGTGAAACGAAGGTCGCTCAGCCAGTTCCCCACTTACCGCTTTTAACTTGAAATAGCCCCGTTGAGTTCTAGAGCCTGTGAGATGTAACTTCTCAGGTCTAGAAAGGAAATAGACAGAAACACCCACCCTCTTGTTGTCTCTATGACGGATATATTTGCAAAAAAGTATGTAGCCATTGAGAGGGGGTGCGTGCTTTCCAAGAATTTAGACAGAGCAGGTAGAGCGTCCCAAAGACAAGGACAGAACCAAACCGGACAAGTTACATTTCACATAGAGTATAGGCAAAGGGCTTTTAGATCACATGGACGAAGAGGCATTTCAAAGCAGAATGGTCACATGATTTTGTTGAACCCTTTATTTATAAGAATTATATTACACCTGCTCAGGTAACCGAGTTCTAGTTATACGTGACAGGATTTAAGTATGCTGCCCATGGAGGAGCCTTCGCTTGCAAGCGAACACTCAGCAACCAAAGTGTATTTGAAACCCCTCCACCGAGCCGGCCAAGACACCATGTTGACGAACCCGATGCACAGGAGGAAGCAGGTGCAGGGATGCCACGATCAGTTCCAGGTGCAGTGGTGGAACGGGTAATTAAACATCGAATCGTACCTGGTAAAAGTGTGTATCCGATATCGAGACCTATTACATTCCAACTTGTTGCTTTTGCGTTCGTACAAGGGCCATGGGATGAGATTGATCTCTGTCTCAGCACGGCTCCCATAAGCATTGCGCTACTTACCATAGAGATGATTAAGGTAATATCGAGTATGCTGCCGTGTTGTTTATGTTTTCGCATTCACGTGAGCATGTTGAACGTTATAGTGTTAACGGTTGAGCTGCAAGTTAAGAACTGTCCTCCTTTGTGCAGCAGGGCAAAATAATACATTATATACCTAAGTACTGTAACCTCAATAGTAAGAATGCTCCATTAAATACTCCGAATCGATTGGTATGAATAGAAAGAAACAGTTGGTGCAACTACCAAACACCGATGACTTTGAGATGTGAAATGAAGATAGATCATAGCAAGAGATCAGTCCGGGGTTACGAAATTGCCGGATTGAGGTTCGGTGCACACAGATGGAGTAGGCCGTTTCTACAACCCCACAAAAAGTAATTCTAATGCTTTGTTTTGGGCATTTAAAGTTTAATGCATTTTAAAGAGCTGCAGTGAGACAAACCCACTGTCAGACATATTTGAGGTAAACTCAGTTCCCTTTCACAGGTCTGTATGAAACTTTTACCTGGCTGCATAGAACCACATTCAGAAGGCACCTGTAGTGCTCTGACCTCATGAAGGAAGCAGGAAGGCTGCTAGAAAAGCATTTGTTTCCTTGTTTTTACATTTCCTTATGATGGTGTTTCTCTCAAAGAATATTGTTCAGTTATGGGCCGTAGTGACAAGCGGTGATCATGTGGGAAAAGAGGAGCAGCTAGGTCTAGAGAGGATACACAAAGGGAGAAAGATGAGGATTATCGTGCTGGACAACATTAGAACGCTAGCTATCACATTTGTACTTTACAGTTGCAGTGTTTTTGCTTTTCGCCATTTCCTGATATTTTAAATGTTGTTAAGAAAATGTACCTTTTCTTTTAATCTTTTGGTCCAAATGTAATGATTTTTTTCTACTCAATGTTTAATGTTTTATAAATAATCTCAATCAATTACATTTTTCATTACTGTCCTAAATTATTTTCTAAAAAATAAACAATTTCAGAAATGATTAAAATTTTTCTAAGAATTTAAAAAAAATATATCATTTTTATAGGAGCTAAATAAAGAAAGTAATTGATTCAAAGTTTTCCTTTATGTTTCTGATAAACATGAAAATATAATAATAATAATAATCAAATATTAAGTAGTTTTCCAAGAAAGTTACATCCAAGTAGCATAAATGCAGAATTTATTATAAATAATTATAAATACATATTAAAAAAGAAAACATATATAGAATTGTGTGGATTCCAGGATATAAATGGAAAGAATATGACAGGCTTAACAATTGCACTGATTTTGTTTAACATAGAGTAAACAATGCCATCGTCACAGGGATTTTAAGAAAATGTGAGTACTTCATTTACCTACCAAGTAAAGCCCCCTTAAGTGACTTTGTGAAGCCGATCTCTAGCAGTTGAAGCTGTTTAGTTTTGCCGTGTAGTTTTTCTTTCTTGTAAATAAAATTCATTTAACCTCGAGTTAAATATGTACTGTGTAAAAGTTTTTTTTTTTGTTTTGAACTATATGTAAGCTAATAATAATGACTACAAGTGTGTAATTTTAGGAGGCTCCAAAATGGTCACAACAGTGCAGCGAAGGGAGGGGGTGAATATTACCCATTCTCCGGCTTGATATTGGACATGGCTGTTTAAGTGGGATGGTTAGCCAATTAATCGCAGGAATTGCACTAGACGTGAACACAATAGCTAAGGATAACAGTTATGTAGAGGTAGGCACTGAACGTTACAAAACAACATGTTGCGATGGTAACAGTTCCGCAGTCGTTTCATAATATGAACCTCGATAGAAACGGCGCAACGTGTCAGTTTCAAATCAATGACTGTGTCTCAAAACCTCAGCTGAAAAGCTGAATGGCTTTAAAGGAATTTTATGTAGTCCTTTCTCCACCACATTCACTCGCCAGCATAAAAAGTGACTAATCCCCTAGATAGTAATAGTGGTTTACATTCCGTAAGGTTTCCACCTTCAGATAACCAAAAATTGATTCCTCCCAGGATACATCAACTTTCTATATGCCTGCCCTGTAAAATAAGCAGGGACGTAAAAACTAACCAATGCGAAGGTGGGCTCATAGCGGTTCCATGAGATTGATACACGAGAAAAGATTGCATTTCATTTTAATATTATTCGGCATTCTAGAGGAAGGGATGAAGATATATTTGCATGTATCAATAAACAGGACATCAGCTACAACGCTTACGAAGGGCTGCCATCAGCGACATGTGAACGAAAGTTAAAGTTGTTGCACGGAAATAACAAAACCGATCTTAAGTAAGCGGTTGTGTAGCATGAAAATGAAGGTTTAAGCTGTAATATTACACTTTGGCACCTCGGCCATACTTGTGCAGAGGTGAAGAACCCTGTCAATTCAGCGGCTAGATTTATGGTCACGTTTGTAGAGGGTGGGGCGACATTTGACCAGTACCAATATAAGCGCCGTTCCATTGTGGGCCACATTTTATGCACGCGAGTGTACGCAATGAGTAGAGAAAGAAGTGAAGTTCACCGACAACTTCCGATACCGAGATTTCGTCGGAATGCATATTTTGAGGCCTCTGAATAGAATAAAATACCTGTATGTGTAAGTGTGTTTGTGAACAGCATAAAATGCTGCTACTAAAAAAAAAAATATTTTTTTCTCAGTATCTCCCAGATATGCAATACGAAGATTCGTTAAAAAATGTATCGCAACTACCTTTAGACGGAACGCTTTTCTATTTTTTTTTTTATTAGAAATGGCTGTAACGAGAATGATTAAAATCTATGTCGTATATTTTTTTTAAATAATCTTGCAAGTTTCCTTCAGCTGAAAGGGTTTTTGTATACACTTGTGTAGCTGATAAATGTTAAGCGACAGACAAAAAATTACTCCACAAAAGATACTTACAGAGGAAGACGAGCCATGCCGTGTTTATTATACTGTATGTAATTATGTTATTCAAATGAGCTGCAGTGTACGTCACTAATGTGCTTGATTCTACTGTAAGCAGTACAAATTACTGTGCACTTAAATTACTATTAGTACTAATTTGCACTTACTCTTTATTAGCCGAGCATGAACGTGTTTCTTTACTGTTGTTCTCAACAACATCAGTGAGACAAATGACACCACAAGAATGCAGTCCGAAACCAATTCAAAATCTGTCATTTATTACACCAAACCCGTTTGCACAATTGAGTGTTATATCCGAAAACGAAATATAAATATGAATGAAGACGAAAGCGTCACTCATAATATTCAGGTTAAAACTGACAAAATACCAGTAATATAAATGCAGATGTGCAAGTTCCAAACTAGGAAGCCGTAGGCAACTTCTAGTTCACTTCTATTGCCAATCAGAAAGATAAATTTTGTTTTAATACAGTAGAATATTACAGAAACGCCATTCACTATTTTGGAACTAATAAAGTTGAGTGCCACACCTATCAAATGAAACAGAATCTAGTTTTCTGTGTGGTCATCCGAGGTCTACAGGCTACATGTGTTACAGAAACTGGAATGAGTTAAGTTTTTCAACTATACAGGTGATGATTGGTTTTTACCACCCAGTTACAACGAATCAACTATCACTGTTTTTCGTTGATGTGAAACCAAAACCTAATAATGAGTAAACAAGATTGTGTACCATGCAGTTAGAGCCACCTATGTCAAAACTCCATGTTACCCAGTGCTAAAATTGCCAAGTAAAAGGGTGTAAAAAAATTACTGTTGTAAAATAGTTTGCTGTGTTAAATGCGATTGTCTAATGGTCTTTTTCAGAGTGCTATAGTCCAACTAATACACCATCAGTGTGTGCTAAATCTAAAGGACAACACACTAAGTTACAAGGCTCATAACGGTCATATAAGCGTCCACATAATGCTTCAAAATTCGATGTCTTATTTTCAAAAGAATGCTAATACAACTGCTGTTCCATCACTTCCAACGCAAACGCAAACACTTTGTCAAAAAGTATATTCAGAAACAGGTAACTAAGCTAGCAAGGTGAATCAAACTGAGTGATTGCTTAATAAAATAGATTCCTTGTCATTATTCTTACATCCTCTCATAAATACTCTTATGCAGATTTTACCTGTGCTTCTAAAAATAATGGAACAAACCCCTGAAGAACACATCCATTTGCACAGGAAATTGTCGGGGCATTAATAATAAAATTGCAAGCATCACTACCCTTTCTACTTGCTTATGAAATAGACAGTTTTGTTGCTACAGAAAATAAGCAGGCAGGATACATTATACACACATTTCCGAATTCCAGCTTACAAAATTTACCGTACTGTTCTCCCAAGTGATTACGAAAAAGGTGGTTCATCCATATGCAATAAATCTGGAATCCTTCACAGCGAGTTACCAAGCACAGCAGAACCTCCCTATCAAGTATCCCGAATTATTTTAAATATGGGTGATGTCAAATTACAACTTGTTTTCTTTTTATTCTGCTCCAATTAACAAAATGAACATGACAGACTTCTTTCACTAAATCATCGATTTAATGAAATCTCATTATCTTCTTGGACGAGACTTTAATAGGAAACGTCCGAGATGGGGGTCAAACATTATCAACACAAGAGAAAAGCTACTGCATAAAGTAGTCTATCAATTTAAACTAGAAATTTTACACCCGAATGAACCAACTCATTCTTCATGATGGAAGCCCCCGGCAATTTTGGTTTCTTCTTTGGTAAAAAATAGAATCAGATGCATTGGTATTGAACAAATTGACTTATGACCATACTCAGTTGCAATTAATCTTTTATCTAATGCCATTTTAACAGAACACACCCTTATTTTAATGGAACATCCGTTTTACTGGAGTCTATACACCACAACACTGGAGCAAATAGATACCAAAGTTCGACTTACAACGCCTAGTTGCGGTTTCTACAATAATCAGAAGTACACAACATGCTGCAAAAATATCCAGAAACAACTAGGGACATAAAATTGACCCGTCCCATTACAGCGCATATATTCAAAATTTGTATGAAGATAAAAAGATTGTAATAGATCATAGGAAAGAACTATGTATTCCCCTTACTCAACATTGCTAAATAATGTACAAATAGTATCACTCGCTAGAAGCAAAACTGATAACACTAAACTCTCAGGATAGATCCGTATGGGAGAAAGTTAAAGGGGTGCTTAAGTACAAACGCAACAGACCTCCGCTAAAAGTTTTAAACGCGGAACTCTTCACTCCTGTCCAAGTTAAAAATGCAATTAATAGACTTCCTCCTATATAAGCTCCTGGCGATGTTCTGATAGTTCAACCCTTGCTTGCATATCTTTTAAGAAAACGTTGGTCTTCCTAACGCAAATTTACATCGCCAATTTGCGTTTTACTTATTTCCCAAAGAGGTGAAAACATGCATCTACTATATCTAAGGGCAATACAGGTAAGGGCGATCCAAGTCTATCCGGCTATAAGTTTGCTTTCGCTCCTATCAACACTTTTTGAAAGGTTGCCTCGCCTTGCGACACAACTTGATGCAATTATAATTCCCACACAATTTGGATTTAAGCCAATCCATTCATGCCTACAGCAATTACACCGAATAATTGACACAAAGATGAACTCATATGAGGAAAAACAAGTGTGTTTCGATATTTTTTGGATGCAGAAAAGGTGTTCGACACAGGGTGGTATAATAGCTTACTATTCAAGATCAAGAATCACGTCTCAGATACCAATTTCAAAACAATACAAGCATACCGTCGTAAAAGTTTACTTTCTGTAAAATATCAAAGGGCACCATCTAAATCACAAACAACAATTCCTGGTATGCTTCAATGCAACATTTGAACCCTCCTTCTTTATATAGAGTATGCATCTGATTTTCCTCAGTGTGCTCAATTAATTAATTGCACGTTTTGCAGATGATATAACAATTCCTAACAAAAGCAGTTGCAAAGTAGCAGATGAAAATCTATATATTTTCACTATTCAAATCAACGTGAGGTGCTTTCAATGAAAGTTTATAATAAATCCAAAGAAATCACAGGTCGTATACTTCACACATAAGATCAGATAAGGCATAATCCCATAACTCTTGTAGGAGTCTGTCCGCATCCCCTCAGTGCATTATCTGGGCTTATTTGGATAGCAAATTAACCTGCAACTTACGCATCACACACATAATTTCAAAAATATAGAATCGCACACGAAAGATTATGCATATCATTCAAGCTAATTCTTTCTTGCACTGGTATACAAATGTCTTCTCTATTATAAGACCTATTTGGCAACATGGGTGCTCCGTATGGGGTTGTGCTTCATTCTTACAAATTAAAAAAATACTTCAGGTCAGTCAGAACAGATATTAAAACTGATCGCAGGTGCCCCTTGGTATGTCAGCAACACTTTCCTCCACAAGGACTTGGATATTCCAGAAGTATTGGAAATTGTCAGAATGAGCTATCTCAGGTTGCATCGGTCTTTCGTCAATCATCGCAGCCCACTACGCCGTAATATTCCTCTACATCCTCCACCAGAGCCGCCCAAAGATTACTGCGCTTAAAACGACACAACGACCTTCTATATACATACATTATAAACACACACACATATATATATATATATATATATATATATATATATATGCGTGGAAGTGATGATGGGAGTTGGCGGGTGAGAGATTGACTGTGGTGGTGCTGCGTGCGGCTGGTGAGTGGCTGGGATCTGTCTGCGTGGGTGTTGTGGGCACACCGCTTGACCCATGTAGTGACCTGCGCTGTTGCAAGTAGTACAGTACACGGGCCGGCGTCTCAAATCATGGTAGGTGCAGGCGGAGGTGAGACATCCGGCGCCACAGTAGTGGCAACGGGCGGAGGCTGTGCAGGCGTCTGAAGAGTGCCCGTACTGGCAGCACCGGCGACACGGGAAGACACGGACGCCTCGTCCGGGCTCAACTGCGAGCACCTGCCCGAGGGCAGGCAACCCATCAGCTAAGGCGGTGCGGTAGTCCGCCTCGTTCCAGAACTCCAGCCTGACAAGCGGTGACGGTCCTCTCTCCGTGTGAATTCTTGTGGCTTTCATGAGTGAAGGCCAACAAAGACGGCCAGCGTTGACTACTAGACCGTCCGGTAATTGCCGGTGAACTCCACGCACCACTGCGCAGTAGCGCGGCAGCGAGGAGAGGTCTAGTACTGGTGACGATGTAGGTGGTGTGTTGTCGGTTGTGAAGGTCAGCGGGGATTGTAAGGTTTCGACGGCGGGTGATGCGGCGTGAGTTTCCGTGGTGGGTGGTTCAGGCTCGGCGGAGGTTGTAGGCTGGGAGACTGGGCCAGCGTTGGCGGTGACGGTTCCCGGCGGCTCCTCGATTGGCTCTTGGGCGGCTGCGGCAGGCTTGCGGCGTTTACCTCCATGCTTACTCTGTGAAGGCAGAGAGCGAAGTCTACACAGCTCATTAGATCGGCACTTTTTTATTACTTTCCCTAGCACGTACGTATACTCACGTATACAGTAAGTAAACAAGGTATTGTATTCCATCCAAAAGTCCTGCACAGAAATTTCACCGTAAATATAAGTACTGAGGAGGAAGTTTCATTCAAAAAAGTGAGTCTTCGTAAGTAGCTTTATATTTAATAATAAACGATAGAAGATAGGGAAAGTCATATGAATGTAACATTAGATATTTTCTGGTTTATTCGTTATAATGATGCATACTATGGTTTATGTTGAAATGGACTGCTAAAACATCTCTAAGTGCATCACAATGGCTCTTCATGAGAACCTTACAATTCACTTTTCTCACGGTGGTGAAGGCAAATAGCTAATGAAACCAATACTGATAAAAAAGGCTCAAGGCATTTAATGTGTACGATGGCTTTCTTGAAAATAGATGAACGTGAATACTTTAATTCCTTTCATGCAGAGTGAAATTCTATTCTTTATGCCTGAAATTTACTAACAAAATTAAACATTAACGTATATTCAGGATGTTACTTTGAACAATTTCATTGCGTTTTAAAATACACAAGCAACAGTAGATCATGTAAGAATTTAGCATAAGCATACTGCACATAAACGTTGTGGTATTAACTTAAGCTGCTCAAAAAAGCTTTCGGAAAATTTAAAGAAGCATAATAAAAGAAGATAAAGACATCTGGAAACTGGTCTTCATGAAAATAGAAGGTATTGTTACTTAATTACATCTCTTTAAAGCGTTTTAAAATAATATAGATATTTATGAATTGTTTTGAGAGAAGGGGGAAGAGATAGAGAGAAGAAGAGAGAGAGAGAGAGAAAATCAGAGCCAGGCAGCATTAAGGACTACAGTGTTTAGGTATACTGTTGAGCCAAAGCTTGCCTACAAAAGACATGAAATGAAATGTTAACTGGGAAATTCAATGCACTTCTTTTCAACAATAATTACATTCCATTAAGTAGTTTCTTGATCACGTTTATTGTTAGGTATGCTTAATAACATCAACTTATTCATTAATAGTTTAATGACATAAGGTGTGTATCCAAATTCAGTTGATTTAAAAGGACAAACATCTAAAACAATTGTGCGCTCTGTGGTCTACAAGAAGCTAACAAACTAAGATTAATTTTGTAAGAAAAAGTTAGTGTACTTCTACTGTGGTAGTACTCCAAAATGGGCAATAACTTTTGGTTTATTCTCCATTTGCACTTAGTAAAATGATAGCTCTATGGATACCAGCCTTTACACGGCAGTGAAACTTTTCTTTCTCCTCCCTTTCATCTCCTCGGGATTGGCCTTACATCATAGGTTAATAGCAGTGTTTCGTAATTTGCCTACTCTAAACCAATAAGAGACGGACACAGAAAAGAGTTTTAAATAATAAGGATGTGCTGCAGCGCTAAAAATGTTTAATAGTTTTTAATGTCCGTTCTTTCTACACACGAAACAGGTAGTGGACAGTAATCATGACATGAAATGATTATTTGGAAAGGAAAGTTTCTAGCCAAAGTTAAGGGTACTCCTTGGCGATTGCCAGTTATGGGGACTGAGAAAACTTGGAAAAAGAAATCCCAGTCAAGGAGGACGGTCTGACGCTATTTGAAGCATGGAGTTCCCGTTCATGAATTTCATCCTTTAACGACCTCGGCTACCACTGTTGGCACAACATTAAATATTAACAGTACTATAAGGCACTATTATGCATTTCATTAAGTAGTTAAGCCATAGACCACGTTTAACGTAGTTCGCTTTCGGTGCGGTGATCTCGGCATTTTTCACCAGCGCGCAATCGTGGACACGTTCAAGGCTACGTTTATCGTGCGTTATACTGTATCAGTTGCTGCCTTCAGTTCGAGCTATAAGGATTGCAGCTTGTTCGTTGTACGTCTCAAAGGTAGTTCATTCATTTAAGACATTTGTGTAGCGTGTGAACTGCATTTGATTATTCTTATTGGTCCATTGAAATGCCTATCGAAAAATTCACGCTCGAACAAAGAACTTTATGTATGATTCATACCCCAAAACCGAATCATATAGATAGGTGTGTAGACAATTCAACTAGACAATTTCTGGTTTTTTAGTTCCATATAGTGAAACTGTTGTAAAAAAAGTTAATAAATTTAGGAAAAAGAGATTGCTAAATGATAACCTAAAAAGCGAAAAAGAAATGTTTTAACAGAGGAAAGCATTTACGAAGCTGGTGCATCAGTCAAATGCACATTTAAACCCTCAAAGTATTCAAACTCACTTCGACGAATTCTTTTGCATCTTCTCACCACTGAACATGCCTGTAATGCTTATGGTTGAAACAGGTTAAGCGCTCTCCTTCCATCAACACATATTGCAATGACTGGATATACATACTTTCCTCCTTAGTGATAGGGCCAACAAAAGAGCTTTAGCTGTTTATCTAAGAATAGATCTCCAACTAAAAGTTATTTCTGCCGCACCATCTGAATAAACAGTATAACCGGAATGTATTTATATAAAAATAACTGATAGTAGTGAGAAACTTCTAATATGCGCGTGCGAGCGTGTCTGTGTGTGTGTGTGTGTGTGTGTGTGTGTGTGTGTGTGAGTGATGTTGGAGGAGATTCCACATTGCAACAATTGGCTTATTGTACGTCAGACCTCAGAAGGATAGGATGAGATGAGACTAATTTCAAAGGGCGACTGAAACCGGCCGGCGGGAGAAGAGCCACCGTGAAGGGTTCCTAACATATTTCAAGCAATCCTTCCTCTTGGGGGAGCGCTAGGGGCCCACTCCCCAGGTCTGACCAACCTCCTTGAGTATACACACGCCAACGCCTTACCGCCGTCGAGAGCTGTATTTCTAGAGTGCAGTTGCCAACACTAAAGGGCACCACCACCGCAGTCCTCGCCGTCACTTACAACCTTTAAAGATACCGGTTGGAGGTGAAATGAAGGGACAGAAAATACGGGGCAATGAAGAAATCTCCCTTAGTGATCCGGGAAAGACCCCGAAGAAACCCATGGGTCAGAGAGATTGGCCATGGAAATCGATTCCACGACCTCCCGAATGTCAGTCTCGGATAAAACACCTGAGCCATCTGGCTCGGTGTCTAATGCGCGTAGTCTACTAACTGCCTAAGGTAAACCATACTGATAACTGTATTGCAAAGCGTAGATATTACCTGACTATGAGCATGCCATCCTCATTGGTGATTTTAACAAACTTATTGGCCCAATGACGTTGTTTCAACTGCACAGCTGACAACAAAGTTCCATTACAATAAATGAATTGTTCTTCCTCTTCAAACAGCACTCCTTATGCACGTGACCGCAACTTTGCTTGACCTAATAGTGACCAATGAACCAGCCCGAGTACTGACTTACGGGCAACTGCCAGTATGTGGAATGTAAAGACATGAAATTATCCTCATTGCTTATTCTCTCAAATGCCCAACAAATGTGCGCCATATAGCGACTTTAGAGACCTAAAACGCTTTGAAAGAGACGTTCTGGGAAAAGACAACCTATAGACACCCCGGCACACAATTTGGTCGTCAAACGTGTAAATGACAAAATAATAATAATAATAATAATAATAATAGTAATAATAATAATAACAAAAATAATAATTATTCTTATTATTACTATAATTATTATTACTATTAAATCACCTGTTTATAACATTATATGACAAGCTTTGTCCTAGAAAAAGCAGAATGGTGAAGAGGAAACCAGCTCCTTTGATGACTGATGCTATACTTAATTTAATGACAAGAATAGACAAAATTTATGGAAATTACAGAGAAGAGAAAACAATGACAATTTTAAGCAGTATAAACGAATACATAACCAGAAAAATCAAGCAATCAGAAATCCAAAGCGACAGTATAATAAGACACTGTAAAGACCTCTGTAAATACTTCGGGACTTGAAACGTTTTAAACAAAATTGGAATAGAGAAAACAGAGGCTCAGATAGACAATATCCAGGTAGCTTTAAAATCGCTCAACGACTTCGTTGATAATGTTGCCATCATTCCATTAAACGCAGATGATACATTTACGGACTGGAACAAACGACTTCCTCCTACCTACGATGAAAAATCCCTCTTCAGCTTAAATACTGACCTTGACGTAAAGAAAGCTTTATTGAGAATTACCACAAAAGCCGAAAATGTGACAACATTAACATCACTATGATAGACTTGTTCTCGAAATCATATTACCTCAGTGGCCCATACTAACGCATCGATAATAACATCCACACTTCCCTACATATGGAAACCAGCCCTCATTTCCCCCCTCCCCAAAACCAAATTCCCCATTTCCCAAATGATTATCGGCCTATTAGCATCCTTCCCATAATTTCCGAAATACCTAAATGGATAATTCACAGGCTACCTCAAAAAATGGACCTCCTAAATGAGCTTCAGTCCGGTTTCAGATATAGACGCAATACAAATGCTTCATTACTAAGTTTCGAGGGTATATGTGATAACGCTGACAACAGACAACTGACTTTAGTAACATTATTGGATTTTTCCTGAAGTTTTTTGACACAGTACGCTATTGAGCTTTAAGCTGGAAAATTGAATCTGTCGAATAGCGTTACAATGTGGTTCAAATTGCATTTAATCTAGGCGCCAACAAGCTGTTGTAGGTGCAAATGGATTGTTACGCTGGGCCCTAATGGTCATAATGTTTTGTGGAAACGCACAAGTTCAAGAGAAACCCCAAGGTCGGGATCTGTATAAAGGCAAATGCAGGATTAAGGTGAACCTTTAAGTTAAAAGAAACCACAGCAAACTTCACCAATTTACTAAATATTAACTACCATTTTTACAAAATACACAAAAGTCATTAATAAATCTCGTGCTTGCTACGATTTTAAAGAAAGTAATTAGGTCGCTTCAGGCAGGGCAAAGTAGCTTACCATGAAACGGGAGAGAGCAAGTTGAAAAAATGTTGCCAAGTTAAAGCCGAAATCAATCTATGATTAATTAATAATACATTTTGACAAACCAAAAGGCTCGCTCCACTATTATGTACAGCGCGGCGCAGCTGGCTTAGAAATGTAGCGCCTCCTTGGCGCTGATACAACGTGCCAGGTAAGTCATGAAATTCCAACTAACTTCTTCATGTACGGCGAGTATTCAACCCCCATCCCTCCAATGGGGAGCTCGTGACGTGTCCAGGCATGCGCTGTGCAGGGTAGATTCGCTCGCTGATAGTGAAAGAGGTAGACGAAGGCGCTGCGAGTAGAGTGATGATGAAATGAACAAGTCCAGCAGCTCATACAGTGTAACGGAGACGTTACAGGATGCAGCAGAGCTCATTGGAAAACAACAAAATGTGGTGCACCACAAGGATCAGTGTTTGGTCCTCTGTTCTTCGACATTTACATAAATGACATTACAGACAGTATAAACCATTGTAAATGCCATCCCCTCGCTGATGAATTGCAACTGTATTTGCACACAGACCTTAGCAATTTAGACTACTCTACTAAGACCGCAAATGAAGATTTAAATACAATATCGACCTATTCATTAAATATGGTCTAAATTGAATAGAGGAAAATCACAATCAATCATTATGGGACACGAGCGCTTGTTGAATACTTTGAATGTTAAAAACACATTAAAGAATTTACATTAAAGAGTTGCAATTCTATTTCGTATAAATAATTTTGGATCGAAATTGAAACTACAGCACGCAATTTTATACAAGTAGGTAAAAACATTATATTCTCTATCCTTTATCTCATTATATCCTTTAAAACGTATGTCTAACTCTCTGCCAACTTCAGTTAACAAAGTATAAATACAAACGCTTGTGATGCCTCCTTTTAGTACTGCGACTTCCTTTTTCTAATTTAACTGAAATTTCGACTTTTAAGACAACGATTGGTTCAAAATACACATGTACACTTTTATGCAATCCCCGTCGATTTCCCTATTATACCATCACTCAAAATACTTCATTGGCTTCAGCTTAGGGAACAGGGACATTTCATTCTTTATCACTCCTCTGTTAACTCCTTCACTCTTGCATACCAAACTATCTAAATATTTAAATGCCTTTCTGATCAAATGCAAAACTCGCTCAGGAAACTGTTTCATTGTTGCTATACCTGTTCATCACACAACCCTCTATTCATCATCGCTCGCCATGGTCTTAGGTCGTCTTTAGAACATCTTTGAATGTTATGTTCAAGAAAAATGTTATGGCATGCATTTATAGATAAACCTAATCTGCTGCTATATTGTAATCATAAATACCTCACAGCATTCATGTGTTATTCCTGTTATTGTATGTGGCAGTATCTAATATATCAAACTTAAATATTAACCCATTTAGAAAAATTCTTTTAACCTACGCGAATATTTTACTTAAAACATTTTATTTTATGATTTTTTGTTTTGTTTATTTTAATATATGATCTTTGTATATTTGTTGTTATAAGGATGTATTGCATTGCCATTTTCTTTCTTCGCTTTATACTTTTCCTAGACTTAGTAAGCTTCATGTTCTAAGCATGTTGTTTTGCATTGCCTCGTAGAGTGGAAGAAAAGGGTCTTAACACTTGCCAGGGTAAATAAATAACAAATAAACAAACAAAATTCTCTCCAAGGAAGTGTCGATGGCTCGTGGCCTAGCAAGTGAGTGTTTCAATAGCCTCTGTTCATAAAACTGATAAACTATTTTAAAATGGAACCCTACAGAATAACTATTGTTCATGAATTACGTCACGACCAAAAATGGCAGAATGACTCACTGCAAATAGGCACCGCTTTCAACACAACTCATAGCCAGGTTAGCACGTATACGCGTGATCCGCGGCCCAGCAAAACTACCAACGCACTGTATATGAGCACGATCACCTACACTTGATCAAGAAAATAAATGTATCTGTCTTCAAATTAAAACACCGATTAACTAATTATATGCATATATGTTATTGAATCAGATACTGGGCAGAGAAAATTGTCTTGCAATTCCAAATAATATATTTGTAATAAATAACTCAAAACAGTTTACAAAAAATGCAGATACACATAACAAAAAGATTAGATACTGACAGGACTTACATAGATCAACAAATAATTTGCAAACATTCCAAAAAGGGGGGTTTACTACAATGGTATAGTTTCAGTTAATTCACTTCCATCTCCTACACAAGAATTACATGTGAACAAAAAGAATTAAAAAGATATTTCATTACTCACACCTGCTTTACAGAGAAAGATATCATTCAATGAAAAAATAAGTAACAATTAATGCAGTGTTTTAAATATCATATGCATGAATATTCTAAGAATACTTAGTGTACGAATTGGGTTTTGGAAACAGACATGTAATTGTAAATTATACAAAACTGGCATCTTTGAAAAATTCAATATCAGTTAATCTTTGTAAATAAATGTATTATAATTATTAGTAATCAATAAATATAATTTCTGACTTGCTCTACATCCTATAGTTAGACTTTGTGTCTAACCTCAAAAACAGGATTCACCAATTGCAATGTAAAGTAATTTACAATTGAATTATTAAAAAGCTAAGAGGCAACTAATTACTGAATAGCGTATTACGTGAGAACGCCTCTTATGTTCACTGATAGGAAGTCTTCGAAAAGATATATATCTTTTATTCTGCATTTCTAATTTGACCTGTCTTAAGAGGCCTCCAGTTTATTTATAGCAGACACAGAATGAGACTCAAATGAATATGTGGAAGAAAGAATTTGTATCTTGCCCACCAGATAGGTTCATGACAAAATAATTGTAGTAATTTCAAGGATAACAAAACTGAAACTAAGAAAGTATACGATGATTCAGATAGATAAGCATTTAAAATACAACGCAATATGTGGCACGCGTTTCTACAGATTTCCTGCATCAATATCGAAGCGGTTACGTATGATGGTAGTGAAGACTCCGTACACCCAAAGTGAAGGAAAATTAATATAAATGGGAGTTCCAAAATAAGCTTCACAGTTTTAAAGTTATAGGAGGACTGTATTACAAACAGAGAAAACTGATCACGAGACAAGCGCATCTTTCCTGAGTTCTGGACGGGCAGAAGAGCACTGATGCATACACAGAGTGCCAAAGAAGAGGAAAAGTAGCAGATGGTATGCCTGAGTTCACTTGAGTGTAACCCAGTACGGCAGAAAGACATGCCGAAAATGTAGTTATAGTTAATGATGTGCGTAAGCTATGAACGAACGAGTGGGACTGGTGTTTCAGATATACAACGACGTCTATAGAGCGTCTATGGAGACAACGTCTTGATCCGTCAAATGATTGAATACCGTCTTCAATGTATGGTAAAGGAAGTCAGAGTGTGAAAGATACCGATCTGGGTGCCCATCTACGCCCAAGACTGCAACAAATATTGTTGAAAATGGTGATAGGCGACAGGCACACAACTGTGTGTCATTGGCTACTGGAAGTGCTCAAACAGACCACATGATTCACGAAGTGTAGAGATTTAAGGAATATATCGTTCGATGCAAGATTTAAGGGTGCTTAAGTTGAGTGATTTGTTCTCGCACGACAATGCAAGAACCGACACAACAACGGACGTAGTAGGACACATTTTGGTTTGGAATAGGAAAATTCGAATCATCCAACCTACAGCTACAAGTTTATCCTACCGGATTTTCAGATTTTTCCTGCGTTACAGTCGACACTATCGGGGAGTAACTTTGGATGCAATGAAATGGTGAAACGGTGAAGGAACAAGAAAAGCGAGGTGATAGAGAATCTGAGCTAAGCCACAAGAGAGAAGTTAAGTGACAGTGAAACTGAGCTAAGCCACACGAGAGATGTTAAGTGACAGTGAAACTGAGCTAAGCCACAAGAGAGAAGTTAAGTGACAGTGAAACTGAGCTAAGCCACACGAGAGATGTTAAGTGGCAGTGAAACTGAGCTAAGTCACACGAGAGATGTTAAGTGACAGTGAAACTGAGCTAAGCCACACGAGAGATGTTAAGTGGCAGTGAAACTGAGCTAAGCCACACGAGAGATCTTAAGTGACAGTGAAACTGAGCTAAGTCACACGAGAGATGTTAAGTGACAGTGAAACTGAGCTAAGCCACACGAGAGATCTTAAGTGACAGTGAAACTGAGCTAAGTCACACGAGAGATGTTAAGTGACAGTGAAACTGAGCTAAGTCACACGAGAGATGTTAAGTGACAGTGAAACTGAGCTAAGCCACACGAGAGATGTTAAGTGACAGTGAAACTGAGCTAAGTCACACGAGATATAAGTGACAGTGAAACTGAGCTAAGTCACACGAGAGATAAGTGACAGTGAAACTGAGCTAAGTCACACGAGATATAAGTGACAGTGAAACTGAGCTAAGTCACACGAGAGATAAGTGACAGTGAAACTGAGCTAAGCCACACGAGATATAAGTGACAGTGAAACTGAGCTAAGTCACACGAGATATAAGTGACAGTGAAACTGAGCTAAGTCACACGAGATATAAGTGACAGTGAAACTGAGCTAAGCCACACGAGATATAAGTGACAGTGAAACTGAGCTAAGTCACACGAGATATAAGTGACAGTGAAACTGAGCTAAGCCACACGAGATATAAGTGACAGTGAAACTGAGCTAAGCCACACGAGAGATGTTTAGTGACAGTGAAACTGAGCTAAGTCACACGAGAGATGTTAAGTGACAGTGAAACTGAGCTAAGCCACACGAGAGATGTTAAGTGACAGTGAAACTGAGCTAAGTCACACGAGAGATGTTAAGTGACAGTGAAACTGAGCTAAGCAACACGAGAAATGTTAAGTGACAGTGAAACTGAGCTAAGTCACACGAGAGATGTTAAGTGACAGTGAAACTGAGCTAAGCCACACGAGAGATGTTAAGTGACAGTGAAACTGAGCTAAGCCACACGAGAGATGTTTAGTGACAGTGAAACTGAGCTAAGTCACACGAGAGATGTTAAGTGACAGTGAAACTGAGCTAAGCCACACGAGAGATGTTAAGTGACAGTGAAACTGAGCTAAGTCACACGAGATATAAGTGACAGTGAAACTGAGCTAAGTCACACGAGAGATGTTAAGTGACAGTGAAACTGAGCTAAGCCACACGAGAGATGTTAAGTGACAGTGAAACTGAGCTAAGCCACACGAGAGATAAGTGACAGTGAAACTGAGCTAAGTCACACGAGAGATAAGTGACAGTGAAACTGAGCTAAGCCACAAGAGGGATAAGTGACAGTGAAACTGAGCTAAGTCACACGAGAGATGATAAGTGACAGTGAAACTGAGCTAAGCCACACGAGAGATGCTAAGTGACAGTGAAACTGAGCTAAGCCACACGAGAGATGATAAGTGACAGTGAAACTGAGCTAAGCCACACGAGAGATGATAAGTGACAGTGAAACTGAGCTAAGTCACACGAGAGATGATAAGTGACAGTGAAACTGAGCTAAGCCACACGAGAGATGCTAAGTGACAGTGAAACTGAGCTAAGCCACACGAGAGATGCTAAGTGACAGTGAAACTGAGCTAAGTCACCCGAGAGATGCTAAGTGACAGTGAAACTGAGCTAAGCCACACGAGAGATGCTAAGTGACAGTGAAACTGAGCTAAGCCACACGAGAGATGATAAGTGACAGTGAAACTGAGCTAAGCCACACGAGAGATGCTAAGTGACAGTGAAACTGAGCTAAGCCACACGAGAGATGATAAGTGACAGTGAAACTGAGCTAAGCCACACGAGAGATGATAAGTGACAGTGAAACTGAGCTAAGTCACACGAGAGATGCTAAGTGACAGTGAAACTGAGCTAAGCCACACCAGAGATGCTAAGTGACAGTGAAACTGAGCTAAGCCACACGAGAGATGCTAAGTGACAGTGAAACTGAGCTAAGCCACACGAGAGATGCTAAGTGACAGTGAAACTGAGCTAAGTCACACGAGAGATGCTAAGTGACAGTGAAACTGAGCTAAGTCACACGAGAGATGTTAAGTGACAGTGAAACTGAGCTAAGTCACACGAGAGATGATAAGTGACAGTGAAACTGAGCTAAGTCACACGAGAGATGCTAAGTGACAGTGAAACTGAGCTAAGTCACACGAGATATAAGTGACAGTGAAACTGAGCTAAGCCACACGAGAGATGCTAAGTGACAGTGAAACTGAGCTAAGCCACACGAGATATAAGTGACAGTGAAACTGAGCTAAGCCACACGAGAGATGCTAAGTGACAGTGAAACTGAGCTAAGCCACACGAGATATAAGTGACAGTGAAACTGAGCTAAGTCACACGAGAGATGCTAAGTGACAGTGAAACTGAGCTAAGCCACACGAGAGATGATAAGTGACAGTGAAACTGAGCTAAGTCACACGAGAGATGATAAGTGACAGTGAAACTGAGCTAAGTCACACGAGAGATGTTAAGTGACAGTGAAACTGAGCTAAGCCACACGAGAGATGATAAGTGACAGTGAAACTGAGCTAAGTCACACGAGAGATGATAAGTGACAGTGAAACTGAGCTAAGTCACACGAGAGATGTTAAGTGACAGTGAAACTGAGCTAAGTCACACGAGAGATGTTAAGTGACAGTGAAACTGAGCTAAGTCACACGAGAGATAAGTGATAGTGAATCTGAAATAAGCCACACGAGAGATGCTAAGTGACAGTGAAACTGAGCTAAGCCACACGAGAGATGTTAAGTGACAGTGAAACTGAGCTAAGCCACACGAGAGATGTTAAGTGACAGTGAAACTGAGCTAAGCCACACGAGAGATAAGTGACAGTGAAACTGAGCTAAGTCACACGAGAGATAAGTGACAGTGAAACTGAGCTAAGCCACAAGAGGGATAAGTGACAGTGAAACTGAGCTAAGCCACACGAGAGATAAGTGACAGTGAAACTGAGCTAAGCCACAAGAGGGATAAGTGACAGTGAAACTGAGCTAAGCCACACGAGAGATAAGTGACAGTGAAACTGAATTAAGCCACACGAGGGATGATAAATGACAGTGAAACAGAACTAAGACACACGAAGTATGTTAAATGACAGTGAAACTGAATTAAGCCACACGAGAGAAGTTAAGTGACAGTGAACCTGAATTAAGCCACACGAGAGAAGCTAAATGACAGCAAAACTGAGCTATGCCACACGAGACAAGTTAAGTAATAGCGAAATTGAGCTAAGCCACACGATAGAAGTTAAATGACAATGAAAGTGACCTAGGTCACATTAGTGAAATTAAGAGACCGTGAAGCTTGACGAAGTCACACTAGTGAAGTGAAGATACCGCGAAACTGAGATGAGTCACGCTAGTTAAGTGAAGATACTATGACACTGAGTTAACCCACATTAGGATAGTGAAAATACAGTGAAACTCAGTTAAATCAATCTAGGGATGTGAAAATATGTTTTGACTGAGCAATGCCATGGTAGATAATTGAAGACACTATGAAACTGAGATGAGTCTCACAAGTAAATTGAAGATACTATGAAACTGAGCTAGCTCGCACTAGTGAAGTGAAGATACTATGAAACAAATCTGAGTTCGCACTGGTGAAGTGATGATACCATGCAACTGCGCTCAGTCACACTAGTGAAGTCAAGATACTATGAAACTGAGCTGAGTTTCACTAGTGAAGTGAACATACTATGAAACTGAGCTGAGTCACACTAGTGAAGTGAAGATACTCTGAAACTGAGCTGAGTCGCACTAGTGAAGTGAAGATACTATGAAACTGAGCTGAGTCACACTAGTGAAGTCAAGATACTATGAAACTGAGCTGAGTCGCACTAGTGAAGTGAAGATACCATGAAACTGAGCTGAATCGCACTAGAGAAGTCAAGATACTATGAAACTGAGCTGAGTTACACTAGTGAAGTGAAGATTTTATGAAACTGAGCTGAGTTACACTAGTGAAGTGAACATACTATGAAACCGTGCTGAGTGGCACTAGTGAAGTGAAGATACTCTGAAACTGAGCTGAGTCACACTAGTGAAGTCAAGATACTATGAAACTGAGCTGAGTCGCACTAGTGAAGTGAAGATACTATGAAACTGAGCTGAGTCGCACTAGTGAAGTGAAGATACTATGAAACTGAGCTGAGTCGCACAGGTGAAGTGAAGATACTATGAAACTGAGCTGAGTTACACTAGTGAAGAGAACATACTATGAAACTTAGTTGAGTCACACTAGTGAAGTGAACATACTATGAAACTGAGCTGAGTTACACTAGTGAAGTGAAGATTTTATGAAACTGAGCTGAGTTACACCAGTGAAGTGAACATACTATGAAACTGTGCTGAGTGGCACTAGTGAAGTGAAGTTACTATGAAACTGAGCTGAGTCGCACTAGTGAAGTGAAGATACTATGAAACTGAGCTGAGTTACACTAGTGAAGTGAAGATACTATGAAACTGAGCTGAGCCGCACTAGTGAAGTGAAGATACTTTGAAACTGAGCTGAGTTACACTAGTGAAGTGAACATACTATGAAACCGTGCTGAGTGGCTCGGTGAAGTCAAGATACTATGAAACTGAGCTGAGTCGCACTAGTTAAGTGAAGATACTATGAAACTGTGCTTAGTGGCACTAGTGAAGTGAAGATACTATGAAACTGAGCTGAGTCGCACTAGCTAAGTGAAGATATTATGAAACTGAGCTGAGTCGCACTAGCTAAATGAAGATACTATGAAACTGAGCTGAGTCGCACTAGCTAAGTGAAGATACTATGAAACTGTGCTGAGTGGCACAAGTGAAGTGAAGATACTATGAAACTGAGATGAGTCGCACTAGCTAAGTGAAGATACTATGAAATTGAGCTGAGTCGCACTAGTGAAGTCAAGATACTATGAAACTGAGCTGAGTCGCATTAGTGAAGTGAAGATACTATGAATCTGAGCTGAGTCGCACTAGTGAAGTGAAGATACTATGAAGCTAAGCTGAGTCGCACTAGTGAAGTCAGTGAAGATAGTATGAAACTGAGCTGAGTCGCACTAGTGAAGTGAGGATACTATGAAACTGAACTGAGTCGCACTAGTGCAGTGAAGATACTATGAAGCTGAGCTGAGTCGCACTGGTGTAGTGAAGGTACTATGAAGCTGAGCTGAGTCGCACTAGTGAAGTGAACATACTATGAAACTGAGCTGAGTCGCACTAGTGAAGTGAAGATACTATGAAACTGAGCTGAATCGCACTAGAGAAGTCAAGATACTATGAAACTGAGCTGAGTTACACTAGTGAAGTGAAGATTTTATGAAACTGAGCTGAGTCTCACTAGTGAAGTCAAGATACTATGAAACTGAGCTGAGTCGCACTAGTGAAGTGAAGATACTATGAAACTGAGCTGAGTCGCACTAGCTAAGTGAAGATACTATGAAACTGAGCTGAGTCGCACTAGCTAAGTGAAGATACCATGAAATTGAGCTGAGTCGCACTAGTAAAGTGAAGATACTATGAAACTGAGCTGAGTCGCACTGGTGAAGTGAAGATACTATGAAACTGAGCTGAGTTACACTAGTGAAGAGAACTTACTATGAAACTTAGTTGAGTCACACTAGTGAAGTGAACATACTATGAAACCGAACTGAGTTACACTAGTGAAGTGAAGATTTTATGAAACTGAGCTAAGTTACACCAGTGAAGTGAACATACTATGAAACTGTGCTGAGTGGCACTAGTGAAGTGAAGTTACTATGAAACTGAGCTGAGTCGCACTAGTGAAGTGAAGATACTATGAAACTGAGCTGAGTTACACTAGTGAAGTGAAGATACTATGAAACTGAGCTGAGTCGCACTAGTGAATTGAAGATACTTTGAAACTGAGCCGAGTTACACTAGTGAAGTGAACATACTATGAAACCGTGCTGAGTGGCACTGGTGAAGTCAAGATACTATGAAACTGAGCTGAGTCGCACTAGTTAAGTGAAGATACTATGCAACTGTGCTTAGTGGCACTAGTGAAGTGAAGATACTATGAAACTGAGCTGAGTCGAACTAGCTAAGTGAAGATACTATGAAACTGAGCTGAGTCGCACTAGCTAAGTGAAGATACTATGAAACTGTGCTGAGTGGCACTAGTGAAGTGAAGTTACTATGAAACTGAGCTGAGTCGCACTAGTGAAGTCAAGATACTATGAAACTGAGCTGAGTCGCACTAGTGAAGTGAAGATACCATGAAACTGAGCTGAATCGCACTAGAGAAGTCAAGATACTATGAAACTGAGCTGAGTTACACTAGTGAAGTGAAGATTTTATGAAACTGAGCTGAGTTACACTAGTGAAGTGAACATACTATGAAACCGTGCTGAGTGGCACTAGTGAAGTGAAGATACTCTGAAACTGAGCTGAGTCACACTAGTGAAGTCAAGATACTGTGAAACTGAGCTGAGTCGCACTAGTGAAGTGAAGATACTATGAAACTGAGCTGAGTCGCACTGGTGAAGTGAAGATACTATGAAACTGAGCTGAGTTACACTAGTGAAGAGAACATACTATGAAACTTAGTTGAGTCACACTAGTGAAGTGAACATACTATGAAACTGAGCTGAGTTACACTAGTGAAGTGAACATACTATGAAACTGAGCTGAGTTACACTAGTGAAGTGAAGATTTTATGAAACTGAGCTGAGTTACACCAGTGAAGTGAACATACTATGAAACTGTGCTGAGTGGCACTAGTGAAGTGAAGTTACTATGAAACTGAGCTGAGTCGCACTAGTGAAGTGAAGATACTATGAAACTGAGCTGAGTTACACTAGTGAAGTGAAGATACTATGAAACTGAGCTGAGTCGCACTAGTGAAGTGAAGATACTTTGAAACTGAGCTGAGTTACACTAGTGAAGTGAACATACTATGAAACCGTGCTGAGTGGCATTGGTGAAGTCAAGATACTATGAAACTGAGCTGAGTCGCACTAGTTAAGTGAAGATACTATGAAACTGTGCTTAGTGGCACTAGTGAAGTGAAGATACTATGAAACTGAGCTGAGTCGCACTAGCTAAGTGAAGATACTATGAAACTGAGCTGAGTCGCACTAGCTAAGTGAAGATACTATGAAACTGAGCTGAGTCGCACTAGCTAAGTGAAGATACTATGAAACTGTGCTGAGTGGCACAAGTGAAGTGAAGATACTATGAAACTGAGATGAGTCGCACTAGCTAAGTGAAGATACTATGAAATTGAGCTGAGTCGCACTAGTGAAGTCAAGATACTATGAAACTGAGCTGAGTCGCATTAGTGAAGTGAGGATACTATGAAACTGAACTGAGTCGCACTGGTGTAGTGAAGGTAATATGAAGCTGAGCTGAGTCGCACTAGTGAAGTGAACATACTATGAAACTGAGCTGAGTCGCACTAGTGAAGTGAAGATACTATGAAACTGAGCTGAATCGCACTAGAGAAGTCAAGATACTATGAAACTGAGCTGAGTTACACTAGTGAAGTGAAGATTTTATGAAACTGAGCTGAGTCACACTAGTGAAGTCAAGATACTATGAAACTGAGCTGAGTCGCACTAGTGAAGTGAAGATACTATGAAACTGAGCTGAGTCGCACTAGCTAAGTGAAGATACTATGAAACTGAGCTGAGTCGCACTAGCTAAGTGAAGATACCATGAAATTGAGCTGAGTCGCACTAGTAAAGTGAAGATACTATGAAACTGAGCTGAGTCGCACTGGTGAAGTGAAGATACTATGAAACTGAGCTGAGTTACACTAGTGAAGAGAACTTACTATGAAACTTAGTTGAGTCACACTAGTGAAGTGAACATACTATGAAACCGAACTGAGTTACACTAGTGAAGTGAAGATTTTATGAAACTGAGCTGAGTTACACCAGTGAAGTGAACATACTATGAAACTGTGCTGAGTGGCACTAGTGAAGTGAAGTTACTATGAAACTGAGCTGAGTCGCACTAGTGAAGTGAAGATACTATGAAACTGAGCTGAGTTACACTAGTGAAGTGAAGATACTATGAAACTGAGCTGAGTAGCACTAGTGAATTGAAGATACTTTGAAACTGAGCTGAGTTACACTAGTGAAGTGAGCATACTATGAAACCGTGCTGAGTGGCACTGGTGAAGTCAAGATACTATGAAACTGAGCTGAGTCGCACTAGTTAAGTGAAGATACTATGAAACTGTGCTTAGTGGCACTAGTGAAGTGAAGATACTATGAAACTGAGCTGAGTCGCACTAGCTAAGTGAAGATACTATGAAACTGAGCTGAGTCGCACTAGCTAAGTGAAGATACTATGAAACTGTGCTGAGTGGCACTAGTGAAGTGAAGTTACTATGAAACTGAGCTGAGTCGCACTAGTGAAGTGAAGATACTATGAAATTGAGCTGAGTCGCACTAGTGAAGTCAAGATACTATGAAACTGAGCTGAGTCGCACTAGTGAAGTGAAGATACTATGAAACTGAGCTGAGTCGCACTAGTGAAGTGAAGATACTATGAAGCTAAGCTGAGTCGCACTAGTGAAGTCAAGATACTATGAAACTCAGCTGAGTCGCACTATTGAAGTGAAGATACTATGAAACTGTGCTGAGTGGCAATAGTGAAGTGAAGATAGTATGAAACTGAGCTGAGTCGCACTAGTGAAGTGAGGATACTATGAAACTGAACTGAGTCGCACTAGTGCAGTGAAGATACTATGAAGCTGAGCAGAGTCGCACTGGTGAAGTGAAGGTACTATGAAGCTGAGCTGAGTCGCACTAGTGAAGTGTAAATACTATGAAACTGAGCTGAGTCGCACATGTGAAGTTAGGATACTATGAAACTTAACTGAGTAGAAATAGTGTAGTGAAGATACTATGAAGCTGAGCTGAGTCGCAATAGTGAAGTGAATGTACTATGAAGCTGAGCTGAGTCGCACTAGTGAAGTGAAGATACTATGAAACTGAGCTGAGTCGCACTAAGGATGTGAAGCTACCATGAAACTGAACTGAGTCGCACCAGTTCAGTGAAGATACTATGAAACTGAGCTGAGTCGCACTAATGATGTGAAGATACTATGAAACTGAGCTGAGTCGCACCAGTTAAGTGAAGATACTATGAAACTGAGCTGAGTCGCACTAGTGAAGTGAAAATACTGTGAAACTGAGCTGAGTTACACTAGTGAAGTGAAGATTTTATGAAACTGAGCTGAGTTGCACTAGTGAAGTGAAGATTTTATGAAACTGAGCTGAGTTACACTAGTGAAGTGTACATACTATGTAACTGAGCTGAGTTACACTAGTGAAGTGAAAATACTATGAAACTGAGCTGAGTTACAATAGTGAAGTGAACATACTATGCAACTGTGCTGAGTGGCACTGGTGCAGTCAAGATACTATGAAACTGAGCTGAGTCGCACTAGTTAAGTGAAGATACTATGAAACTGTGCTGAGTGGCACTAGTGAAGTGAAGATACTATGAAACTGAGCTGATTCGCACTAGCTAAGTGAAGATACTATGAAACTGTGCTGAGTGGCACTAGTGAAGTGAAGACACTAAGAAACTGAGCTGAGTCGCACTAGCTAAGTGAAGATACCATGAAATTGAGCTGAGCGCACTAGTGAAGTCAAGATACTATGAAACTGAGCTGAGTCGCACTAGTGAAGTGAAGATACTATGAAACTGTGCTGAGTGGCAATAGTGAAGTGAAGATACTATGAAACTGAGCTGAGTCGCACTAGTTAAGTGATGATACTATGAAACTGTGCTTAGTGGCACTAGTGAAGTGAAGATACTATGAAACTGAGCTGAGTCGCACTAGCTAAGTGAAGATACTATGAAACTGAGCTGAGTCGCACTAGCTAAGTGAAGATACTATGAAACTGTGCTGAGTGGCACTAGTGAAGTGAAGTTACTATGAAACTGAGCTGAGTCGCACTAGTGAAGTGAAGATACTATGAAACTGAGCTGAGTCGCACTAGTGAAGTGAAGATACTATGAAACTGAGCTGAGTCGCACTAGTGAAGTGAAGATACTATGAAGCTAAGCTGAGTCGCACTAGTGAAGTCAAGATACTATGAAACTCAGCTGAGTCGCACTATTGAAGTGAAGATACTATGAAACTGTGCTGAGTGGCAATAGTGAAGTGAAGATAGTATGAAACTGAGCTGAGTCGCACTAGTGAAGTGAGGATACTATGAAACTGAACTGAGTCGCACTAGTGCAGTGAAGATACTATGACGCTGAGCTGAGTCGCACTGGTGAAGTGAAGGTACTATGAAGCTGAGCTGAGTCGCACTAGTGAAGTGAAAATACTATGAAACTGAGCTGAGTCGCACATGTGAAGTTAGGATGCTATGAAGCTTAACTGAGTCGCACTAGTGCAGTGAAGATACTATGAAGCTGAGCTGAGTCGCAATAGTGAAGTGAATGTACTATGAAGCTGAGCTGAGTCGTACTAGTGAAGTGAAGATACTATGAAACTGAGCTGAGTCGCACTAAGGATGTGAAGCTACCATGAAACTGAGCTGAGTCGCACCAGTTAAGTGAAGATACTATGAAACTGAGCTGAGTCGCACTAATGATGTGAAGATACTATGAAACTGAGCTGAGTCGCACCAGTTAAGTGAAGATACTATGAAACTTAGCTGAGTCGCACTAGTGAAGTGAAAATACTGTGAAACTGAGCTGAGTTACACTAGTGAAGTGAAGATTTTATGAAACTGAGCTGAGTTACACTAGTGAAGTGAAGATTTTATGAAACTGAGCTGAGTTACATTAGTGAAGTGTACATAGTATGTAACTGAGCTAAGTTACACTAGTGAAGTGAAAATACTATGAAACTGAGCTGAGTTACAATAGTGAAGTGAACATACTATGCAACTGTGCTGAGTGGCACTGGTGCAGTCAAGATACTATGAAACTGAGCTGAGTCGCACTAGTTAAGTGAAGATACTATGAAACTGTGCTGAGTGGCACTAGTGAAGTGAAGATACTATGAAACTGAGCTGATTCGCACTAGCTAAGTGAAGATACTATGAAACTGTGCTGAGTGGCACTAGTGAAGTGAAGTTACTATGAAACTGAGCTGAGTCGCACTAGCTAAGTGAAGATACCATGAAATTGAGCTGAGCGCACTAGTGAAGTCAAGATACTATGAAACTGAGCTGAGTCGCACTAGTGAAGTGAAGATACTATGAAACTGTGCTGAGTGGCAATAGTGAAGTGAAGATACTATGAAACTGAGCTGAGTCGCACTAGTGAAGTGAGGATACTATGAAACTGAACTGAGTCGCACTAGTGCAGTGAAGATACTATGAAACAAATCTGAGTTCGCACTGGTGAAGTGATGATACCATGCAACTTAGCTCAGTCACACTAGTGAAGTCAAGATACTATGAAACTGAGCTGAGTTTCACTAGTGAAGTGAACATACTATGAAACTGAGCTGAGTCACACTAGTGAAGTGAAGATACTCTGAAACTGAGCTGAGTGGCAATAGTGAAGTGAAGATACTATGAAACTGAGCTGAGTCACACTAGTGAAGTCAAGATACTATGAAACTGAGCTGAGTCGCACTAGTGCAGTGAAGATACTATGAAACTGAGCTGAGTCGCACTAGCTAAGTGAAGATACTATGAAACTGAGCTGAGTCGCACTAGCTAAGTGAAGATACCATGAAATTGAGCTGAGTCGCACTAGTAAAGTGAAGATACTATGAAACTGAGCTGAGTCGCACTGGTGAAGTGAAGATACTATGAAACTGAGCTGAGTTACACTAGTGAAGAGAACTTACTATGAAACTTAGTTGAGTCACACTAGTGAAGTGAACATACTATGAAACCGAACTGAGTTACACTAGTGAAGTGAAGATTTTATGAAACTGAGCTGAGTTACACCAGTGAAGTGAACATACTATGAAACTGTGCTGAGTGGCACTAGTGAAGTGAAGTTACTATGAAACTGAGCTGAGTCGCACTAGTGAAGTGAAGATACTATGAAACTGAGCTGAGTTACACTAGTGAAGTGAAGATACTATGAAACTGAGCTGAGTCGCACTAGTGAATTGAAGATACTTTGAAACTGAGCTGAGTTACACTAGTGAAGTGAGCATACTATGAAACCGTGCTGAGTGGCACTGGTGAAGTCAAGATACTATGAAACTGAGCTGAGTCGCACTAGTTAAGTGAAGATACTATGAAAATGTGCTTAGTGGCACTAGTGAGGTGAAGATACTATGAAACTGAGCTGAGTCGCACTAGCTAAGTGAAGATACTATGAAACTGAGCTGAGTCGCACTAGCTAAGTGAAGATACTATGAAACTGTGCTGAGTGGCACTAGTGAAGTGAAGTTACTATGAAACTGAGCTGAGTCGCACTAGTGAAGTGAAGATACTATGAAATTGAGCTGAGTCGCACTAGTGAAGTCAAGATACTATGAAACTGAGCTGAGTCGCACTAGTGAAGTGAAGATACTATGAAACTGAGCTGAGTCGCACTAGTGAAGTGAAGATACTATGAAGCTAAGCTGAGTCGCACTAGTGAAGTCAAGATACTATGAAACTCAGCTGAGTCGCACTATTGAAGTGAAGATACTATGAAACTGTGCTGAGTGGCAATAGTGAAGTGAAGATAGTATGAAACTGAGCTGAGTCGCACTAGTGAAGTGAGGATACTATGAAACTGAACTGAGTCGCACTAGTGCAGTGAAGATACTATGAAGCTGAGCTGAGTCGCACTGGTGAAGTGAAGGTACTATGAAGCTGAGCTGAGTCGCACTAGTGAAGTGTAAATACTATGAAACTGAGCTGAGTCGCACATGTGAAGTTAGGATACTATGAAACTTAACTGAGTCGCACTAGTGTAGTGAAGATACTATGAAGCTGAGCTGAGTCGCAATAGTGAAGTGAATGTACTATGAAGCTGAGCTGAGTCGCACTAGTGAAGTGAAGATACTATGAAACTGAGCTGAGTCGCACTAAGGATGTGAAGCTACCATGAAACTGAGCTGAGTCGCACCAGTTCAGTGAAGATACTATGAAACTGAGCTGAGTCGCACTAATGATGTGAAGATACTATGAAACTGAGCTGAGTCGCACTAATGATGTGAAGATACTATGAAACTGAGCTGAGTCGCACCAGTTAAGTGAAGATACTATGAAACTGAGCTGAGTCGCACTAGTGAAGTGAAAATACTGTGAAACTGAGCTGAGTTACACTAGTGAAGTGAAGATTTTATGAAACTGAGCTGAGTTGCACTAGTGAAGTGAAGATTTTATGAAACTGAGCTGAGTTACACTAGTGAAGTGTACATACTATGTAACTGAGCTGAGTTACACTAGTGAAGTGAAAATACTATGAAACTGAGCTGAGTTACAATAGTGAAGTGAACATACTATGCAACTGTGCTGAGTGGCACTGGTGCAGTCAAGATACTATGAAACTGAGCTGAGTCGCACTAGTTAAGTGAAGATACTATGAAACTGTGCTGAGTGGCACTAGTGAAGTGAAGATACTATGAAACTGAGCTGATTCGCACTAGCTAAGTGAAGATACTATGAAACTGTGCTGAGTGGCACTAGTGAAGTGAAGACACTATGAAACTGAGCTGAGTCGCACTAGCTAAGTGAAGATACCATGAAATTGAGCTGAGCGCACTAGTGAAGTCAAGATACTATGAAACTGAGCTGAGTCGCACTAGTGAAGTGAAGATACTATGAAACTGTGCTGAGTGGCAATAGTGAAGTGAAGATACTATGAAACTGAGCTGAGTCGCACTAGTTAAGTGAAGATACTATGAAACTGTGCTTAGTGGCACTAGTGAAGTGAAGATACTATGAAACTGAGCTGAGTCGCACTAGCTAAGTGAAGATACTATGAAACTGAGCTGAGTCGCACTAGCTAAGTGAAGATACTATGAAACTGTGCTGAGTGGCACTAGTGAAGTGAAGTTACTATGAAACTGAGCTGAGTCGCACTAGTGAAGTGAAGATACTATGAAATTGAGCTGAGTCGCACTAGTGAAGTAAAGATACTATGAAACTGAGCTGAGTCGCACTAGTGAAGTGAAGATACTATGAAACTGAGCTGAGTCGCACTAGTGAAGTGAAGATACTATGAAGCTAAGCTGAGTCGCACTAGTGAAGTCAAGATACTATGAAACTCAGCTGAGTCGCACTATTGAAGTGAAGATACTATGAAACTGTGCTGAGTGGCAATAGTGAAGTGAAGATAGTATGAAACTGAGCTGAGTCGCACTAGTGAAGTGAGGATACTATGAAACTGAACTGAGTCGCACTAGTGCAGTGAAGATACTATGACGCTGAGCTGAGTCGCACTGGTGAAGTGAAGGTACTATGAAGCTGAGCTGAGTCGCACTAGTGAAGTGAAAATACTATGAAACTGAGCTGAGTCGCACATGTGAAGTTAGGATACTATGAAACTTAACTGAGTCGCACTAGTGCAGTGAAGATACTATGAAGCTGAGCTGAGTCGCAATAGTGAAGTGAATGTACTATGAAGCTGAGCTGAGTCGTACTAGTGAAGTGAAGATACTATGAAACTGAGCTGAGTCGCACTAAGGATGTGAAGCTACCATGAAACTGAGCTGAGTCGCACCAGTTAAGTGAAGATACTATGAAACTGAGCTGAGTCGCACTAATGATGTGAAGATACTATGAAACTGAGCTGAGTCGCACCAGTTAAGTGAAGATACTATGAAACTTAGCTGAGTCGCACTAGTGAAGTGAAAATACTGTGAAACTGAGCTGAGTTACACTAGTGAAGTGAAGATTTTATGAAACTGAGCTGAGTTACACTAGTGAAGTGAAGATTTTATGAAACTGAGCTGAGTTACATTAGTGAAGTGTACATAGTATGTAACTGAGCTGAGTTACACTAGTGAAGTGAAAATACTATGAAACTGAGCTGAGTTACAATAGTGAAGTGAACATACTATGCAACTGTGCTGAGTGGCACTGGTGCAGTCAAGATACTATGAAACTGAGCTGAGTCGCACTAGTTAAGTGAAGATACTATGAAACTGTGCTGAGTGGCACTAGTGAAGTGAAGATACTATGAAACTGAGCTGATTCGCACTAGCTAAGTGAAGATACTATGAAACTGTGCTGAGTGGCACTAGTGAAGTGAAGTTACTATGAAACTGAGCTGAGTCGCACTAGCTAAGTGAAGATACCATGAAATTGAGCTGAGCGCACTAGTGAAGTCAAGATACTATGAAACTGAGCTGAGACGCACAAGTGAAGTGAAGATACTATGAAACTGTGCTGAGTGGCAATAGTGAAGTGAAGATACTATGAAACTGAGCTGAGTCGCACTAGTGAAGTGAGGATACTATGAAACTGAACTGAGTCGCACTAGTGCAGTGAAGATACTATGAAACAAATCTGATTTCGCACTGGTGAAGTGATGATACCATGCAACTTAGCTCAGTCACACTAGTGAAGTCAAGATACTATGAAACTGAGCTGAGTTTCACTAGTGAAGTGAACATACTATGAAACTGAGCTGAGTCACACTAGTGAAGTGAAGATACTCTGAAACTGAGCTGAGTGGCAATAGTGAAGTGAAGATACTATGAAACTGAGCTGAGTCACACTAGTGAAGTCAAGATACTATGAAACTGAGCTGAGTCGCACTAGCTAAGTGAAGATACTATGGAATTGAGCTGAGTCGCACTAGTGAAGTCAAGATACTATGAAACTGAGCTGAGTCGCACTAGTGAAGTGAAGATACTATGAAACTGAGCTGAGTCGCACTAGTGAAGTGAAGATACTATGAAACTGAGCTGAGTCGTACTAGTGAAGTCAAGATACTATGAAACTGAGCTGAGTCGCACTAGTGAAGTGAAGATACTATGAAACTGTGCTGAGTGGCACTAGTGAAGTTAAAATACTATGAAACTGAGCTGAGTTACACTAGTGAAGTGAAGATTTTATGAAACTGAGCTGAGTTACACTAGTGAAGTGAACATACTATGAAACTGTGCTGAGTGGCACTAGTGAAGTGAAGATACTCTGAAACTGAGCTGAGCGGCACTAGTGAAGTGAAGATACTATGCAACTGAGCTGAGTCACACTAGTGAAGTCAAGATACTATGAAACTGAGCTGAGTCGCACTAGTGAAGTGAAGATACTATGAAACTGAGCTGAGTCGCACTAGTGAAGTGAAGATACTATGAAATTGAGCTGAGTCGCACTGGTGAAGTGAAGATACTATGAAACTGAGCTGAGTTACACTAGTGAAGAGAACATACTATGAAAGTTAGTTGAGTCACACTAGTGAAGTGAACATACTATGAAACTGAGCTGAGTTACACTAGTGAAGTGAAGATTTTATGAAACTGAGCTGAGTTACACCAGTGAAGTGAACATACTATGAAACTGTGCTGAGTGGCACTAGTGAAGTGAAGATACTATGAAACAGAGCTGAGTCGCACTAGTGAAGTGAAGATACTATGAAACTGAGCTGAGTTACACTAGTGAAGTGAATATACCATGAAACTGAGCTGAGTCGCACTAGTAAAGTGAACATACTATGAAACTGTGCTAAGTGGCACTGGTGAAGTCAAGATACTATGAATCTGAGCTGAGTCGCACTAGTGAAGTGAAGATACTATGAAACTGTGCTGAGTGGCACTAGTGAAGTTAAAATACTATGAAACTGAGCTGAGTTACACTAGTGAAGTGAAGATTTTATGAAACTGAGCTGAGTTACACTAGTGAAGTGAACATACTATGAAACTGTGCTGAGTGGCACTAGTGAAGTGAAAATACTCTGAAACTGAGCTGAGCGGCACTAGTGAAGTGAAGATACTATGCAACTGAGCTGAGTCACACTAGTGAAGTCAAGATACTATGAAACTGAGCTGAGTCGCACTAGTGAAGTGAAGATACTATGAAACTGTGCTGAGTGGCACTAGTGAAGTGAAGATACTATGAAATTGAGCTGAGTCGCACTATTGAAGTCAAGGTACTATGAAACTGAGCTGCGTCGCACTAGTCAAGTGAAGATACTATGAAACTGAGCTGAGTCGCACTAGTGAAGTGAAGATACAATGAAGCTAGGCTGAGTTGCACTAGTGAAGTCAAGATACTATGAAACTCAGCTGAGTCGCACTATTGAAGTGAAGATACTATGAAACTGTGCTGAGTGGCAATAGTGAAGTGAAGATAGTATGAAACTGAGCTGAGTCGCACTAGTGAAGTGAGGATACTATGAAACTGAACTGAGTCGCACTAGTGCAGTGAAGATACTATGAAGCTGAGCTGAGTCGCACTGGTGAAGTGAAGGTACTATGAAGCTGAGCTGAGTCGCACTAGTGAAGTGAGGATACTATGAAACTTAACTGAGTCGCACTAGTCCAGTGAAGATATTATGAAGCTGAGCTGAGTCGCAATAGTGAAGTGAAGGTACTATGAAGCTGAGCTGAGTCGCACTAGTGAAGTGAAGATACTATGAAACTGAGCTGAGTCGCACTAAGAATGTGAAGCTACCATGAAACTGAGCTGAGTCGCACCAGTTAGGTGAAGATGCTATGAAACTGAGCTGAGTCGCACTAATGATGTGAAGATACTATGAAACTGAGCTGAGTCGCACTAGTGAAGTGAGGATACTATGAAACTGAACTGAGTCGCACTAGTGCAGTGAAGATACTATGAAGCTGAGCTGAGTCGCACTGGTGAAGTGAAGGTACTATGAAGCTGAGCTGAGTCGCACTAGTGAAGTGAAAATACTATGAAACTGAGCTGAGTCGCACTAGTGAAGTGAGGATACTATGAAACTTAACTGAGTCGCACTAGTGCAGTGAAGATACTATGAAGCTGAGCTGAGTCGCAATAGTGAAGTGAATGTACTATGAAGCTGAGCTGAATCGCACTAGTGAAGTGAAGATACTATGAAACTGAGCTGAGTCGCACTAAGGATGTGAAGCTACCATGAAACTGAGCTGAGTCGCACCAGTTAAGTGAAGATACTATGAAACTGAGCTGAGTCGCACTAATGATGTGAAGATACTATGAAACTGAGCTGAGTCGCACCAGTTAAGTGAAGATACTATGAAACTGAGCTGAGTCGCACTAGTGAAGTGAAAATACTGTGAAACTGAGCTGAGTTACACTAGTGAAGTGAAGATTTTATGAAACTGAGCTGAGTTACACTAGTGAAGTGAAGATTTTATGAAACCGAGCTGAGTTACACTAGTGAAGTGTACATACTATGTAACTGAGCTGAGTTACACTAGTGAAGTGAAAATACTATGAAACTGAGCTGAGTTACACTAGTGAAGTGAACATACTATGAAACTGTGCTGAGTGGCACTGGTGAAGTCAAGATACTATGAAACTGAGCTGAGTCGCACTAGTTAAGTGAAGATACTATGAAACTGTGCTGAGTGGCGCTAGTGAAGTGAAGATACTATGAAACTGAGCTGATTCGCACTAGCTAAGTGAAGATACTATGAAACTGTGCTGAGTGGCACTAGTGAAGTGAAGATACTATGAAACTGAGCTGAGTCGCACTAGCTAAGTGAAGATACTATGAAACTGTGCTGAGTGGTACTAGTGAAGTGAAGATACTATGAAACTGAGCTGAGTCGCACTAGCTGAGTGAAGATACTATGAAACTGTGCTGAGTGGCACTAGTGAAGTGAAGATACTATGAAACTGAGCTGAGTCGCACTAGCTAAGTGAAGATACTATGAAACTGAGCTGAGTCGCACTAGCTAAGTGAAGATACTATGAAACTGTGCTGAGTGGTACTAGTGAAGTGAAGATACTATGAAACTGAGCTGAGTCGCACTAGCTAAGTGAAGATACTATGAAATTGAGCTGAGTCGTACTAGTGAAGTCAAGATACTATTTAACTGAGGTGAATCGCACTAGTGAAGTGAAGATACTATGAAACTGAGCTGAGTCGCACTAGTGAAGTGAAGATACTATGAAGCTGAGCTGAGTCGCACTAGTGAAGTCAAGATACTATGAAACTGAGCTGAGTCGCACTAGTGAAGTGAAGATACTATGAAACTGTGCTGAGTGGCACTAGTGAAGTGAAAATACTATGAAACTGAGCTGAGTCACACTAGTGAAGTGAGGATACTATGAAACTGAACTGAGTCGCACTAGTGCAGTGAAGATACTATGAAACTGAGCTGAGTCGCACCAGTTAAGTGAAGATACTATGAAACTGAGCTGAGTCGCACCAGTGAAGTGAAGATACTATGAAACTGAGCTGAAGCGCACTAGTGAAGTGAAGATACTATGAAACTGAGCTGAGTCACACTTGTGAAGTGAAGATACTATGAAACTGAGCTGAGCCGCACTAGAGAAGTGAGGATACTATGAAACTGAACTGAGTCGCACTAGCTAAGTGAAGATACTATGAAGCTGAGCTGTGTCGCACTAGTGAAGTGAAGATACTATGAAACTGAGCTGAGTCGCACTAGCTAAGTGAAGATACTATGAAATTGAGCTGAGTCGCACTAGTTAAGTGAAGATACTATGAAGCTGAGCTGAGTCGCACTAATGATGTGAAGCTACTATGAAACTGAGCTGAGTCGCACCAGTTAAGTGAAGGTACTATGAAACTGAGCTGAGTCTCTCTAGTGAACTCGTACTATGAAACTGAGCTGAAGCGCAGTAGTGACGTGAAATTACAGTGAGACTTGCCAAGTCTCACTAAAGAGTTATGATCAGAGTGAAACTGAGGGCTAGAGAGGTGAAGATACTGTGAACCTCAACTAAGTGGCACTAGAGAGTTAAAATTACAGTGAAACTCAGCTATGTCACACTAGAGAGGTGAAGTAACAGTGAAACTGAGCTAACTTACAATACAGAATTAAAGTGACAGTTAAAATTGAACACAATCCCAATGTGCAGGCGTAAACAAGGTTCCATACATCGGTCCTTTCAGTGTTTAGTTTGCAAAAGATTGAATTGTTTAAGGGTAGCCAGCAACAAGTGAGAGCGATATTCTAATCATTTGAACTAAGTTTTCAAACCTTCCCCATTGTTATTAGCAACCTAACTTGCAATCTTCCTGCCTGCTATTAATGTAACCTTGTTACATTAAGTAAACGTTGTGTAAACACCGGGAATGCGGACATCACGTTTGGCCTACGGTATTAATGTAGGTTATATAGAGGTGAAAATGCAGCTATACGCTACACGTTACATTGGGCGTGCACTTGGTCAAGCACGTGTGGAACTATTTTCTTCGTGGGACAATCCTTTTTCATAAAGTTTTATGTACGAGATAAACTGCAGATAGCACCTAATACATCGGTGGCTCTCAAGGTTTCCCAGCTCTACTTGTATTTATGAGCTTTGTACGTCTCAAGCCCATACAATTAATATATCACTTTTTCTACCAGAAGACTTATACTTGAAGATCCTGCACGAAAGTTTCCAGGCAGAATTGCAGTCATTAATTTTAATGAAAACTACTTGACCTATCTCTGATTTAATTTGGAAAATATAGAAAATAATCATAAACCTTGAATTATTTAAAGATATTTCAAAGTTGGTAATTTTCAGTAGAAATATTTATGTATGTTGTTAATACTTCCTATCCTCAACCTTTACTTGAGGAAAACTCTAAATGAATACGTAACTAACTAATTAATCAGAAAATAATTTTCCCGATGTTGATTTACTTGAAGGTTCTTAAAACAATTGAAAATGACAAGAATTACTCTTCTCGTCTTATTAGTCAAAATTTTGTTTTAATAACCATATTCTGTGATCAAGAAGGAGCAATGTAAAGAAGTCCAACCCGTAGTGAACTTTATCAATTCAACACTATGAGTAAACTAAAATTACACAGCGGCGTTTATTATCAAACTAGCTAATCCTTATGCTTTTTGGATGATGATTATTATGAGCATTTTTATGGACACTGGTTAACATCCGTGAATCTGAGAGTACCTTTCTATATTGGGTCTGAAGAATCTGGCCAAGTATAAATACATGGATTGATTCCAACGTTTCGCAGATGTGCATGATTCCAGTCAGCAGTTTACCTTGAAGATGAAGATGATGCTTGCGTCATGTTGAATATGATGAGTGGGCTTTGGACATCATACATTGATTTCTTAAATTAGCATTATGCGGCTATTTTTGTAATTTTCGGATAGAACTCTATGTTATGTTTTGCACAATCTGTGCAAGTATCTCATTGCATTTATCTTTGCTTGTGCTGTGATTTGCCTTCCTGACGCAACATGCATGACAACATCATTTAATGATGCATATAATTCAAAGCCATGAGTCTTGTGTTAACCGTGATTATTACTATTCAAGATTCGAGAGAAACTACGTGTCTCAGCAATGAAGTGCTTGGACTGAGTCAGAGATGTAGATAGAACCTCTTATGATGATGTAAATTCTCTGGTAAATCGGCTGCAATTGCTAATGTACTAGCAAGCAACTTACAAAGGGGATCAGTGAAAAGAAATCGTCTTGAATATGCGTGAGATGAAAGATTCTGGTGTAATAGAGCGAAAAATTGACAAATGAGGACATATGATGTTGTAATGTATTTCTATAATAAATGTGGTGTGTCTGTATAGTATTCACTATGATGTTAGATTAGTTTAGGAAGGTTATGTTAATTTAGGTTATTTTAGGTTAGGGTGGGTAGCTTATTAAATGTTATTTATTAAGAAAATTATTGTATGCATTGTGAAAATAACTGTTTTTTTAGTATAAGCTTGTGACTCCCTGGCACAGCTCACTAAGAGCCTTGGGCTACTGCCCTGCTGCTGCGTCCCCCATCTCGCTCCGTTACAGACGTCAGGGATGGGGTGCAGTATTGCGGAGATGAGACGTGGATTGCGCTTCGATCTCCCTTCCCCCTCTGACCAGTTAATGCTGTCCTTATGACCTGGAGCCGCTACTTTTCCATCAAGAAGCTCCTCAATTGGCCCCTCCAGGGACCCCGCCAGGCTGAGTGCACCCCGCTCCATGCATCCCAGTTGTGGAAAAATCCCCACGCCTGTACTATGAATCGCTCGCAGATCTACCTCTTGGCAAGCATCAAATAAGTTTGTAACGTTATATAATAAAATCCGCATAGGTTTATCCTTAAGTTATTTTAACAGTTCTCATACAAACCAAAATTGCGAGCATCTGACTTTAATTTTTGTACTTGAGTTACAGTCGTGTTTTTCCCAGAAATGTGACAAACTAATAATATTATTATTAATAATATAATAATAATAATAATAATAATAATAATAATAATAATAATAATAATGATAAAAGAAGAAGAAGAAGATGCTAAAATATTTCCCATGTTATAAAGAGAGCATATAAGAAACTAATATTGATGAATCCTGGATGTTGAGTGAGCTTGAGAAATACCTTGAGATATATGAATGTGTAATTATATCTCTTTAGAGACCTGTTGCAATAGGTGTATATTGTTGAGGAAATACTCATGTGTGCTTTTTATGCTAGTATTCGTATTATATCGCGTGTGTGCTGTTATCTGGTGTTTGGTAATGTTAAAATGTTTTCTATAGAAGAAGTTATATTAATTTTCAGAATCATGTATTCGCAATATAATTGTTTTTTAATTGCTTGGTTTGTATAGCCTCCTTTAACTTCAATGGTCACATAGGGGCTTTGACTTATGAAACAACTCGTATTACTGTACGTTTAGAACTTTATGTTAATCAATTTTTATATTACTAAACACATGCCCATTCACACCTTCCACACTCTGTGGGGATATGGACTAATTGCGGTTAAAGAAAAATTCCCCGTCCCAGCCGTGGATCGAACCCGGTATATGCAAGTGAGAAGTCAGCTCACTTACCCGGTTGACCACGGAGACAGTCTTATTTCTGATATTATAACTAAGTGCATTGAATGTTTAACCTTGTTTTTGTATTGATTGCAGATCTGATTAGAAGCAGTGATTGTAGGAGTGTCCATTTAAAATTGCGGGTTCGATTTAGTTCTATCAATCATAAATGGATTTTCATTTCCTTCACTTTTATATGAGTTTTAATGTAATAAAGAGCTCGACATGAAATTCTGTAGTAAAGCCATGAGTTCACCTTAGTATTCTTTTCGGCGTGATGTATGTGTAAGGAAACATTCTTTAGCAGAAGCGTGCACAAGGGTTGAGATTTCATGATAGACAATATTAAAGTAAACATATTCTTCTGTTACTTCATGCTATTCAAGATAAACATTTTCCAGGAAAAAAAAAAACGTTCTTATTCAATTGTTCCTTATAAATAGGGACCTTAGCGGAAATTTCTAGGTTAGTCAGATCTTTTATAATGTATAGCCCTGCGATTCTCATTGAAACTCGGTTCACTTTTTTGATGTGTTTAACTCCTGCTTTTACTACTTGTGGCACCGCAGGCGATGACACTGCTGATATATGGAATGAAGATGGAGTACGGTGGAATGTGATGGCAGGGGGAAACCGGAGAAAACCCGCCCCTGCGCCTCTTTGTCCATAACAAATCCCACGTGCTGGTGCCTGGGGTCGACTCAGGGCCGCCTTGGTCAGAGGAGAGCAGTCTAACCACTCGGCCATGGCGCGGCCTCACGATTTACATTGACATGAGTAAACCAATAAAGATGAAACGAAACATCACTTTCAGTTTAAGAGAGTTGAAGTAGTATAAATCTGAAGTGAATAAAATTGAATGTTTAAGTTATACTGTACATACACCGCTAATATTTTTCTGAAAATGCTCAATTGGTATTTTCAACCGATCAGTGTCCTTGTGCTCCTGCGCCCATGACTTGAATGAATCGCCCCTCATTAAGATGAGATTTTTCTTTTATATATAATTCACGCTTATAACTCTAAATAATAGCAGAATGTTTTCATTACATGTTACTCCGTTGTACATTAGAAATAAGAAATTTAATGTGCCAAAGTACTTCAACATCAACTGCGTTGTTTGTCACTTCGAATTTGTGTATTTTTAGAGGTGTGCTGTTTCACATGCACTCACTCGCACACTACACTTTATCTAAAACTTGCATTAAGTGTTCGGTCGCCCTCAAATCGTGTATTCACTGTAAAAAAACCTTTTGTATCGAATTTACTTGTACAAATTCTCTTTTGTAGAAAGTTTTGTAGAAATATATGAAGTTCTTATGTAATACAAGCTTTTTCTCATGAAGGTAGCCAATCGCTTGTAAAGTTTCTGAAAAACTATTATAAGTAAATTAAGCTATCGCTGCATATTATACATTTAAGAACAAGGAGAGCGAATTTTTTAAAAATCTTACCAGCCGGTTCAAGTTTCTTGAATGATTAGTTATCTTATTTTTGCGAATTAGCTCACTCACTGCACTGAGGCCTTTTCTCTAAATTCAGTTTTCTGATATCTGTTTGTTCCAATTTTATAGATGGACGCTTGTATTAAGATGGGCTTCTACCGTAAATTTGATTGTAGCATTTGTTGAAACTGTTTTTCATTGGTCGAGTTAAGTATTATTTACACTCGAGTTTAGAGAAGTGCGATAAAAAGTAAAGCTGAAGAAACGGGTTATTTCCTGTATGAATGCTAGTAAACAAGAAATGCCCTCTAGATATTTGCGACTCAGCCTGGTGTTCTTGTTTTGCTGGTGTAAAGGGATATTCTCGCTCTCAACCTTAAAGCATGCTGGACGTCTATCACCAGAAATTACAATATTAAATTGTCTGATTATACACATTAGGGTATTTCCCTACAAGCCCCTATCGCATGTCATGTAATCGATAATTTAAATGTCTTATTATGCAAAGGAATAGGATGTTGAAAATTTGTGGAATAAAAACATTAGTGGGATTATATATATATATATATATATATATATATCCTTTTTATTTATAAGTATTTTCATTACATTGCTTTTCCATGTCCGTGCCTCTTCAAAATCTTTTATTTGCATTAGTTAGATTAAATAAATGTTTGATCATAAATGTGCCAGCTTCTCTTACATCTTCATTTTTTTAAATCCTACATATCCTTTGTTTACATTTGTATTAAAGGGTCTAGTGGTTTCGTTTTTTTTTTTCATGAATGTAATAGTATATGATAGCATTAAATATTCAATATATTCACAGTGTAGGCACTTTGTCTTTTGTGCACGTGCAGAATTCTGGGAGTCATAGGCGCACTTTATATATGTCATATATATACAAAGCCATTAGGATCACTGCTGTTGAGAAGCACTGGTAGTTCATAATAAAGCGCTACACTAGAACTATTTGTTTTGGATATGTAGAATTGGTTGGATACGTTTTGTTGGTGTGCTGTGGGTTCTATATTTCTCTATGCTTGCCTCTCGTTTACAAATATTGTGCAAGCGATCTTCCAGCTATCTCAGCTTCCTGAGATTATTAGCAAAAGGTGTTTTCTCCTCTTTTTTAAAACTACCTTCTTGTGTCTCCCTGGATCTGGAACATTAGAATTATTGAAAATTAGTATATGTTATTAACTTTCCTTTGACTCGATCACTGCAATGGAAATAAGCTTAGTTTCTTTCTTGATGTAGTAGCAAGACATTATACTCACATTGATGCTTGATTCGACGTACTAGTATTCGGAATGTCATCATAATCTTGTACATGGCAGGTGTTCCATGGGTTTGAAATGCAGACATCCACCTCGTCAACGTCAGTCCTAGCAGGGTCTATGAGCTCTGGCGGTACCAGGATTGACTCTTGAACTCTGGAAAGAACAATGAGGGTTATTAATTTTTTCAAGAAATAAATGTGTGATGTGCTGGTCACTTGTCATATTTTTAGTTTGACATTACCTTTGTCTCACATGCCTTGACAAATACACGCTGCCGGTCAAGTTGCAGATGAAGTATGATGCTATTCTATAATGCACTGCGGGTTTTGAACAAATCACCACATGAGTGCGACCGTTGCATAATTCTAAGTGATCTTCAATCTCATGTGCTGATCTAAACATATCCGTTGCATCTATGGCATCTGAATCGTGAAGCTCTTGGGTGTTCCGAACCCTGGATATATAAAAATGTATTGGAATTAGTCAACATTACTCGAATGCATATGTAGTACTAATAATAGTAGAAAGACGTGAATGTGTTATACTTACAATATATTTCGTTCGTAGACAGTGCAGTCATCGGTGCAGGGGTTCCTTGAAGGTATCTGATTATGGTAAACAGGGTATGTGCAAGTAATCGTATGCATTCGTCCATTGCACGATTCTTTGTGAAAGTATGTTTAATGATGGGAATCTTCAGCACACTCTCTCCTGTATTCGTTCATATCATCAAAGGTTTTGAGAATGCTTTCACGGCGATCATATCGAATAGGTAGCGCTATATTGCAGACCTCCTGCTTATATAGCTGTCCATATGAAAACATGTTTTTCAGTGTATACCTAAGGGAGGGAATGCATGTATCTCCGTGTTCTTGGCCTGGAGAGGCCGAGTGAGGATGTTTTTCTAACAGAAAGCTCTTAAGGGGAGAGGCTAGGATGTTATGTTCAAAATGTCGCCGGGATTCTTCATCGTCTGAAACTGGTCGGGTCATGCTTCCCTGTTATAACTGTGCCTGTCAGTTTTTCCTTGTGGTATATGTTAGCCAAAAGGTGAGCAGCCTTGCGTGGTTTTTTATTCATAGCGATTGTGATAAGTGTCTACTAAATATCCCCTCCCCCTTTATGAAAATATTTATTTATGCACAATCGTTAAGTTATTTGATAAGCGCTTCGAGGTATAACTTCTACTTCTGTGTTGAAATTAGAGAATACTGCTGAGTCAGTTGTAGTCCGTCTAAGTGATTTCAAGCAATGTTAGCTGTTTTTTTGGTATGGTATTTCTTTTGAAGGTATTTATTTATGCATAATCGTCAAGATGCGTGATGCTTCAAATTATAGTTTATACTTCAGTGTTGAAATTAGAGCATACTACTGAGTCAGTTGTAAGCTATCTAAGTAAATTTCAAGCCATGTTAGCTGTTGTTTTCGGTATTGTTGGTAAACACGATTCATTGACAATTCTTCTTTCGTGTAAATGACAGTGACCTGTTTTGCTGTACACAACATACCGCCTAACCGTTAATGAGTTTGTAGTGTAAAGTATATCTGTTTTGCGAAAACAGTAATGAAGCTTCTTCATATTTTCTGGGGCGGGTATTTCAGGAATGCATCCTTGTAAGAAGTAAAGTCCTCTCATGAAGGGATGGGGGCATCACCCTTGTGTTCTTTTATAACGTTATTAGCGTGTTTTAATACATCATGATCAATGATTCACCCCTCATTTTTACATTTTTTATGCTATATACACTTCTTAGTTTTCAGAGAAATAAGCTTTGCAATAATAGTTTGTTGAAGAATGGGTAGGGAAAGCCATGTGAATGGATAGTCAATCGAGTTGGGTCTCTTCAAAGGTAACCTAGGGCAACAAGTGCTTAAAATGTTAAATGCGTGCGCGCGCGTGTGTGTGTGTCAAATGTATAAAACCGCAGCTACATTTCTCTGCGAGTGATATCTATTAATGGTGTGTTATTTATACACACATTCCAGAGATTATTTGACTTTTTAAAATTACATTGTATAAGAATTGCTTATAGGTCCTCATGAAAGGAGGGTGATCGAAGCTCTGTTTTTTTATAATGTTATTAGCTTGTTTTTAATGCTATTGATATATATTGTTTTTGATTCAAGTTGTATTTGTTGTGTGTTTTGGATGTATTTAACATATTAGGTGTTGTTGCAGTTTGCAATTGTGTTTCCTCTGTGGTATCTGTTCTTCATTGTCTGAAGCACGTCTGATCATTTTGTTGTATGAGCATGATTTGTTTCTTCCCTTATCGCGTGTGTTAGCCAGGAATGAGTGAGCATGCTTAGTTTTTGTGCGGTGTTTGTCATAATAGGCTACCAAGTATTCTCATTTTTTAAAAATTATTTATTTATGCACAATCGTAAATTTATGTGATGAGTGCTTCTAATTATAGCTTAATGCTGAGTGAAGTTGTAGGCTGTCCAAGTGATTTGAAGTAATGATAACTGTCGTTTTTGGTGTAGAATCGAAAGTTCTGCAAATACACGTATGTTTATATAAGTCAGGCCTGATAGCGCTTTTATTGTACCCAGTTTTTAAGCCATTCCTCTAAGAATTATTCTCCTTGGAAATAAGATCCCTCGAGCCAGGGATCGAAGCGGATCCTTTAGGATATGAAGTACTTAGAATCTTAAATACTAACGCTAATCAATATACAGTCTTCCATGTTACTGACCGCCTAATAGTTGAGGGTTACGCTAGAATCTTAAAATGTCCTCGACAGTTATAGATTCGAATCAAGGACCTGCAATCAAATTTATTCTCTCGCGTAATTATTACCTGTGTTGAAAGCTTTGTCCCGTCTCCTAGGGATTAACGGTTCCTGAAATAACTATTTTTTAAAGTTTTTTTCTACCCCTCAAGCCTTCAGATGCATCAGCATACATTTAAGTCAATTTTACCATAAACTCAGTCATGAAGTCGGTTTTCTTTGTCTGTTACACGGGATTGATAAGCGCTCCTTGTTACTTTCACGTTAAAAATAATTATATCAGTATTTATTGAATAGCTTATCAAACTGATGCGTTATTGAAAAGTTGAAGCAGGATGGTCTATTTATGTTGACCGTCTTACTTATAACATAATTGCACAAGATGTGTCCAGGTTCTTGGCCATTAGTAACTATACACTTTTCAACAACGCTTGTAGCCTGAGATGTATTCCTCTAAGTGCGCTTTCAAAGGTGTTATTTCGGTTGTTCTCTAAATGCGTTCTATTGTTGTTTGTAATGTTGGCCAAGGGTTAGTTTCTAAATATCCATTATTATTTTTATCGTTAAAGTCGCTGATCACTATTTTATTGTAAATGTTAAAGAGTTGAGTGGTTATTGTAGCCAAGAATCAGCTGGTCTGTTCCCTTCCGCTGAAAACAATGCAATAGTTGGGTGTATGCTCTTTAAGCATATTGCAGTTATTAGTATTCTATTTAACACTGAAATGTGTAGCTGATTACTCCGGTGCTACGATATAAAGTAATTGTAAAGGTATTTTTTCTTTGTCTTTGCGTCGTTTTATAATTATTTGCGTTAATTAGGAATGTTCTCACGTTTCGTTGTCGTGTAAGCCATGTTTTGTCTCTGACGGTTTTTGTTGAAGTCCAGATATTTTATGACTAATTACGATTATTTATTGAAATAAATTCCTGTTAATGTTAATGTATTTTTGAAAAGAAATATGAGTCGCTTTTCTATAGAGACTGATTTAATGTGGGCGTTATTGTTGTTTTCATGAGCTGTGGCTGTAATTGCGAGTTTAAATCGTTATGGGTTACAAAATAGAATTTATCTGTAATTATTTCCCCAATTAAATATATTTATTAGTTGTAGAGCAAGTATCAGATGTAGTGTTTGTCTCACAGTGCATAGCTATTGTATATTTGAGCCATGTTTAGGAATCAGAAGGTCATTTTATCTAGTATATCACGAAATTGCAGTTCGAATTTTCTTAATTATAATTAACATACATCTATGTCGTGTATTGGAATGCGGAAGATTTATAAATGTCTTGAGTGGTAATGATGTTGGCATTCTCAGTGTTCGAGGTCTCAGGTTCAATTCCCTGTTGGGGTGCACTCTGCTCGTTGGAAACTCAATCACTTCGCTGCCATGTTGGTTTTGATATGATGAATTAGTAGGTTTTATAAAAGCAATTCTCTCTTGCTATTTTTCATTTCATATGTTGGTATTGCATAATAAAGCTTTTAACATCTTCAATCGTGTGAGTGTTATAATTCCTTGCAAAAATATTACCGCAAACGCATGTTCAAGCTATATCAAATATTCCACTCAGTAATTATATCAAGTTTTTTTTTATTTCGCCATCACAGTTGAACTATGTTTGTTTATTCAGATACCTTGTGAAAAATTAGTACAATTTGTCACGCAAATGAGCCTTGTAGCTCTTGAATTGCTAGAGATAGAAAAATCCTACATATTTTTAATTAAAAGAGGCTATTGAATTAAAATCTATACAATTTTGCATTTATGATTAGAGATTCAGATTCCTCGTGAAAAACTAGATGGATTTGATATGCAGATGAGCCTTGTAGCTCGAAAAATTAGAAATTCGCGTGGGCGTGGTCAATCGATTAAATTGAATTTGATCTGTGAATGTGAAAGATGATTGTTCAAGTGATTAAGAGCCCTGCAAGTAAAACCTTTTGGACGGGTGGTTTGGCAAAGGGGGAGGGGATGGTAGCCGGCAGCACATACTTTGATTGACAGGTACATGGGGAAGCTTTTAGACTGTTGTCTTGGCAAAGAGGCAGCGCTCTGTGGGTGGTCTGTCGGCAGATGTTATCTCAAGCGGTACATCTTGTACGACATCATGTTTTACATGGGCGGCATTCTTTTGTCCTGAATATCTCATTTTCCTACTACTACTAATTAAAAGTCCAATTCATGCACTTTCGCCGTTGTGACCATTGATGTATGAGACGTGCATTATCCTGGTTAAAGAGCACTATTTGTGTGTCAATCTTGATCTTTTTCAGTAAACGTAAGCTTCATAAAACCAGGAATGAAACATAACAGGGTCCAGTTATGATTCTGCTTTGTTCCTCCTTGGTAATTTCCCCAAAAGTGTTCATCACCTTACAAGCTGAAAAAAGTGATTATACATGCACTTTCAGCAGCCTTTGTCAAGTGTTTTGACTGCCATGTTGACTCTGGTGTATAATGATGGGTCCATGTTTCATCAGCAGTCACAAATCAGCGCAAAGAATTGTTGATAGCGATTAAACATTGCTGGGTACTGTGTTGAAATGTGGCACCACCTCACACACAGCTCCTTCATTAGCCAATTTCCATGTAGAATAGTGTGTACTTGCTCAGTTAAGATGCCTACAGTCTCAGATATCTCAAACATTTTTATTCGGTGGTCCTGCATTACCATATAATGATTTTTGTCAATGTTGTCCTCTGTGGTGACTTTAATTGGACACCCGGATTTGTGCAGCAGTCCAATCCTTAAAATGAACATGTTTAATAACAGCACAAAACTCGGGGTCTTCTATTTTCAATCACAATTGTCAGATAGACCAATTCAGACAGCTGTCAACAATGAACTGTATGCTGTAGCTTGTTCAGAATTTTCATACGAACCTTTGAATAATCGAGCTTACCAAACATGAAGCCGCAACATAAATGTTTCATATCTTCATGGAAATTTACCAGACTTATCAAACCATCTTCATAAGTGGAACAATAAAAAATGGCCGCCAGAATTTGTTAGCTGGAGACGAAAACTTTCTGGATTCACTATATGTTCTGTTTGATACTGTAGCCTGAAAGTTTGATATGATAATCCGGTAACTATGTAGCCTCTTGCATCACAGAAGTGAGCTAAGTCGTGTTAGGCACCCGCTAACCCCTCAGAGGATATCAGGGTCAACCGTAGTCACAGCGTACGGTAGCAAACAAATTCAGCACATAAATAGCTTACACAATTTTCTTCTACTTCTTCAGCAAGTCACTCTCCTTTTGTATGACTTACAAGCTAATGTCTTGTGTAGTCTATCGAGGAACAGGAAAACTCTGTACCATAGCAGATCCGGGATGGGTGATCAGCCCAATATCTGATATAGTCACAAATAAACAGGAAATGTAGTAGTGATGAAAGGAGTATAGAAACATTCACAGTCGCCAACTAGCATTCGAGGAAAACCACGAAAAACTTTCGGTCAGGTTGATAGGCCCCGGGGATTTGAAGCCGATTGCTAGTCGCATACATTACGGCTGCGAAATCTCGCTCCCTTGGAACAATTTAATAGGTTTAAATAATTAACAAATTCTAAATACGTGTATAAATTCCTGTATTTATGAGTTTTATAACTATATTTCATAAATCAACCTTTAAAATTAAGAACGATGTGATTATAAGAGTACAGATTCTACCTTCTTTGGCAGAGGGCAGTGGTACCAAGGTCCCCTACGTTTGCAGTTCTCTTCTTTCTCTTTTTACGCTCCTCAACTTACACCCTCTAGGACTTGAAAAAAACAGCACCTGGGATCAGACGCCTGTAGAGCACAGGTTCTAGACAAGAGAGAATAGCCAGAATGGGTGATCAGCCGTATGCCTGGTTTGAAAGTAAGGAAATGTATGATATGAAATGACGGTACAAGGATTGAAAGGAAAGATGATTATGGAGCTTGCCATATGAATGGCGAGGGAAACAGGAAAACACGGAGATAACCCGCCCAGATGCCGCTTCTTCCAACACAAATCACACATGCAATCTCCTGGAATCAAACCCCAGGCGTCTAGAAGAGAGGCGAGCGGTGGAATTTTTAATTTAAAAAACAAACGAATACTTTATCGGTTAAAGGGGGAATAAAACACAAAAATGAATATATCACTTATTACTTTACATTATCTGTCATCAGGAATAATTAGCAACACACGTAGCCCCACCATCCCAAAATCAATGGCTATCGCGTTATAGCATCTTCCCCGATACACCCGTGACGTCATTAGATGACCCCGATAATGGAAAACGAGATAAGCACCATGAACATGTATGCAATATTACGATGTAGTTTAAATAACATACAAGGTCTCCATCAGGGTTCCCAAATTTTAAATGTAAATATACTGTACAAGGCGCTCAGAACATACAGTTCTACGCTCAAGATTATCGTACATCTAAAAAACTATTAATAAACCCTAAATGAAATTAAAATAATAATTTTCAGTTTTATAGTAACTACGAGGCAATGTCAATGTCGCTCTACGTGGTTTAGTGGTCACCATGTTAGTCTCTAAAATCCAAGATAGCGGTGAACTCGCGGATTAGTAATACAAACCCAATCATGGAAACACAGTATCGATGCCCTATGCTCCGCTTAGCGCTACAGGAAATTAATTAACAATATCGACGCCTACAGTAGGATTAATATAGAAATTTCCCAGTCTAATCATCTTAACTCTGACCTGCTGCAGTAGTACCTATACAAATCTGTTGTTATCATAGAGTTTAACATCTCGTTGACTTGAAAATTTCAGGTCAACCTTTCTTTCCATACTGGGACGACAAAATGAACCCATTTAGTGTATCTAGTTCCACTCTATTCCGAAGTTTAGTTGCCAGGGAACTAATTTTAGAAATAAAACTTGTTCATAAGAAGCGCTGCTGTGCGACAAAGAAATAACAGTAAGTTCAAATTCCGCTAGTTCTTTGAAACCATGAGTTCCATTAAGGTCGCGCATAAGTTTAATAACACTCCAGCAACGATTACATTCAGGTATACCGAGCCAGGTAGCTCAGACGTTTCGTCTGGGAGGTCGTGGGAGTGGTTCTCGGCGGCCGATCTCTCTGAACCTTGGTTATTTCGGGGGTTGTTTCGAGTCACTAGGGAAATGCTGGGGAGGATGCTTCATTCCGCCGAAATTACTGTCCCTTCATTTCATCCCAACTGGTCTATTACAGGGTTGTAAGTGACGACGAGAACTGCGTCAGAGGCGCCATTTCATGGAGGAGACAGCGCCCTGGAAATACATTACTCTGCGGGCTAAGGTGGAATATCTGGGACTGAGTGGCGGGCCCCTGGCGCTCCCCGCTTCGAGATGGAGAACTGCTTGTAGACTGTTAGGGACCCTCTATGACGACTCTCTTCCTGTTCGAATGTCGGCCGCACTCTGAAATTATGAGTGTAATATCCTTCCTCCAGGGTTATGACATACAATAAGTCCACCGCTGAAGTGTGGAATACCCCTCCGTAACATACACACACACACACACACACACACACACACACACACACACACACACACACACAAACACACACACAGGCATGTCCTTTATTTCTCAGGGAATGCCAGGTATTCCGAATTTTCTCTTTTAATCATCAATAATCTGGACAAAAGTGCTGATTGGATTAATAATTCTAGACACATTGACTGAGAGAACACATTGAGGTGATGCGTTCCATTCACCTGACTCCCCCTACCCATTCTGACACAAATTATTCTTTAAAAATCGTGTTCTTCTCACTATTTCATGCTAATCGCGATAAACATTACACATATGGCTTTATTACCTAATTCTTTCTTAATAGAAGGGAAATAAGGAAATGCACTAGATAAAAGCGGCAGTCAAATCTATTCAAAGCTAGTTGTCAGGTGCTACAATTAAAACTACCTTCTTTTAGCATGACCAGGATAGAAAAAGTGAATTACGATTTGAGCACAGTCTATTGGAAATTTTAAAATCAGTAACAAGGAATAGATCGGTAATGACTCTACAAAAAATGCACGACGTAAATTATGTGTTTTAACGACATCTACATTTTGTGTAGTAATTGTTGTATATCTCTTTTAGTTTGCCAGTTATGCTAAAGCCGTTCAGAATGGAGAGGGACTCAGAGGCTACTCCGAAGAAATACAATAATCATTTTATTTGTCAGATAAATAAGTTTAATATACGGTATTTAATCAAAACGGTATAAGAGCCGTATTTGACAAAATCGATTTTTTTTAAAAACCATGCATGTAACGAGTAGTTTAGAATGGGAGCTTTCTCTGAAACTCTTCGTGCCGAATCTTTGACAGATAACTAAGCTTAAATATCAGTTTTTGTATTTAAGTGAGTTTTCATTTCTGAGTTATGCACATACACGAGTGCGCGGCACATACACACACACCATTTTCTAAAAATGCATTTTTTGGATTCAGGGGGTCGCCAAAACCTTCTCTACCTACTACGTATGTGCATAATACTTGGTTCAGAAATTAAAAAGCTGATGTGTTTCATTCACATACCTCTATCGTTTTTTGAGGACATACAAACTATTCTTACAAAAGTTAGGTTTTTATTTTACTTATTTTTAATTCAGATAATCGTTTGCATAAATACCACATTAAATATTTCGTTACAGACATAAATGGAATAGTGTTAGTCAAATGCACGTATAAGTACATATTGTTTCACCCATCCAAGTGGCTCAGGCGTTTCATGACATTCGGGAGGTCGTGGGATCGATTCCCTTGGCCGACCTCTCTAAACTTACGGGGTTTTCCGGCTCACTAGGCAAATTCTGGGCCGGTTTCTTCATTCCCCCGAATCTCCTGTCTCCCCATTTCATCTCCATTTTATTCAACCAATATCTTTCAGGGTTTATGTGTTGGCGAGGACTGCGGTGGTGGCGCCCTACCGTGGTGTTGATTTTGCTCTAGAAATACAGGCCTTGGCGGCGGGATGACATGGAAGACTTCTACGTCAGGGAATTCGGTCAGGCTCCTAGCGCTTCCCTCGTCGAGATGAGGAAACATTTGGAAAATAATAAGGACCTTCCGCGGTGGCTCTTCCCTTGCCACACGGTTTCGGAAACCCCTTGAAATTATTCTTATCCCATCCTGTCCTCCTAGAGCCCTACGTAAAATAGCTGCAGTGTGGAATCTACTTGGATATCACACACAAATACGGCCGCGCCGAGGCAGAGTGGTTAGACCACTCGCCTCTCACCTAGACGGCCGGGGTTCGATCCCAAGCGACCGCATGTGAGATTTGTGGTGGATAAAGCGGTGCTGGTGCGGGTTTTCTCCGGGTACTCCGGTTTCCCCCGCCATCGCATTCCACCGGTGCTCCATCATCATTCATATATCAGCGGTGCCATAAGTATTTAAAGCGGGCGTTAAACACAACCAAAAAAACCCACACACATACTGTTTCCAAGCAATCAAAAGAATCGATTTTATATCGGAAGCACTTGAAAAGAATGATACTTCTCACTCGGAGGTCCCGGGTTAATATTTCATTAACCAGAATCATTCCCTATCCCCTGCAGAGTCTGAAAGTATGTATGTGAGAGTAAATGTGTGTCTGTTTGAAGAAAGGAAAATGATTAAAAACCCAACGTTCAAGAACCTACGGTCTAAGAATGTTTCTTAAGCTAAAGCCCTCAATATTATCACAGATGTTAAAAGTTGCTATATAAATGAAACAATTATAAAATAGGAAGTGAAAAACAGTGGAAGAATTATAGCCCATAATGACACACAGCTTTAAAATGGTTTATGACAGAAAAAAGTTTTGGGAATAAAATGTATTGTAAAGTACGTTTTCGTGTATTGCTTAGAGCTAACACTTGGGAAAGGTTATATATAATTCCTTATGAATAAAGAGAATTTCGCAGATTCTACCCAGAAACTTCAATATATAATTTTATTTCTCATCTAGCCTCAAATACCCAAAGTTGCGGAGTCTGATACATATTTTTCCAGCGTAAAAATCCATAGCATGGCTTCCCTGGAAGGCAAGTAAAGTGTTGGTCTCGTGTAATGTTAACTTAAGTGCAAAAGGACCGCATAGCTTGAGAAAAAAAGGCTACTAGACTAAACTCAACATATTTCACGTCCGGTTTCTTCATATAGTGCCATCTATGGGCAATGAGTTGAGTCCAATCACCATCTGCACATAGTGGAGAACTAGTGAACTAGAAATACCCTGATCAAGAAACCGCTGCGTAGGTGGCGAATGGCGCCGTCATAGCGTGACGGTACTTAATGAAATATCTTAAGTATTTCAATCAAATCGTTGGAGGTATTTTTGAGAAAAGAAAAAAAAACTCGAAAATCCATTTAAATGGCAGTTTCGGAGGGGGATTTTCTTGAAAATTCTGCGCATTTTTGGAAGATAGTATTTACTTAAAAACCAAGTTTAACTCTAGATTGTCTCGGGCTTCCAGCCCGGTAAGTAGGTGGATTGACTCCAACGTTTCGACGATGGGTATCATCTTCATCTTCAAGGTAAACTGATGACTGGAATCATGCACATCTGCGAAACGTTGGAATCAAACCATGTATTTGCTTGGCCAGAAGCCCCAGAAAATTTAGATTTAATACGTCGTCTATCACTTTAAATTTCTTTATTTTATTCTTGCGGTGTCAGAGCGTGTATTTCAGATGAAATCTTGGTACCAAATTTTCGGTTGGAAGGCAATACTTTTTGCACTTATACGAATTTATCGTAGCTAAGCAGAGAAAAAAGTAAAAAGAACGGAGGTTTTGTGGGGTATGTTGGGGAAACTTTAGAACAGGTTTCACCTACTAGTTTCCCCATGAGTAAAGCAAAGGGAACAAATTTGCTCGATGCTCCTGCAAACCCCTAGTGCATTGCACGATCAACTGCGCATAAAGCATAAACAGATACTTCCTTCAGCGTTGTGGCAGTATGCAACATTTTCCGTAAGCCACATTTCAACAACACAATAATTAATTTGTAACTAAAACACCATAACAGTGAATATGAACAGCATTTTGGTAATTAATCGATATCAAACACAATTTGAAAGAAACGTTCTTCTCTTTGGTAGCTGCCGTACTCACTTGCAATGGTTGCAAATAGAATTTTCTGAGTGCAGAACTAAACGCTTATTCCACCATTTTCTATAAACATGAAAGACTCTTCCTGGGCACGCATACTTCCATGTTGAATTGCATTCTGTTACCGACATTATAAACTGACACATAACACACAGTACAAAGAAAAGAGAGCTTCCCTGCTGTCGCGTGTTAACCTACTGCAAGCACGGAGCAAGCATGCTTACTACGACAAAAAATCAAATGAGTTGGTGACGCCTACTTTACAGGATGCAGACTACGTGGACAAACATTCAGATACGAGTCAGGTTTAGTTGCGTCATTCAGTAATCCAACTCAGCACGAAGAAGAAGTTAGTATTGGCAGATTCATTTCACTTCGCTGTGATGTCAAACAAAACAGGAAAGTTGTGCTATGTGTAACCGGCATCATACAACCTACTATCGTATATCGCTCAAATGTTCCAATTATCGCACGCCCCTTTAATTACGGTGGATTGGCAACCCTGGTCTCTATGTAATTTTAACTAGAGGTCATAATTTATCTGTATAATCAGAGTGTAGGGTTAAAAAGTAACCACCAGTTCCAATAATCCAGTTAAAACAGGGTTGATAAGCATCAACATATGCTTTAAAATGAGTGAATCTGGTAACTGAATTTATCGTTTTGAACAAAAAAATAAATAAAACAAAACAAAAAATATATAAAAAGTCACTATTCGAAGAATTATACTATTGCGATAGCGATTTCGAGACCGCTCCATTCATATTTTAAAACAGTGCGACAATAAGTAGAATAGTCTCATCATAGGCTTCACAAGCCATATCCTTTATTTAGGAAGAAAATATTTTATGTGCTTCGTTTCCCGTTTTATGGAACAGAGATGGCAAAAAAAAAAAACAAAAAAAAAAAAAAAAAGGGTTTTGTGGGCTCTTGGCCACTTAAAATTAATTTCATCCCGCCCTTAAATTTCTTTCGAATGAAAATAAACATCATGTGAATGATTTTAAATCATTTAAAAGGACTATATTAATGACTTGGCAATAATTGTGACTTGGCATTGCATTGGATTTCCCAAAAATAAGACTATTAGATATTTATCCTACAGAGGGAATATTAATGACCCTGAGAAGTTTGTCTATTTAGAAAACTAACTTGACTATATGAGGAACAGCCCAGGTGCTTGCTGAAAGCAATCCTTGCTTTGCCACAGTCCACGTCAAGAACGAAGGCGGTAATGACAGTTGCCGTGCAGATAGTTTCACGTAGAGCAAGCGGAGTAGCCCAAGCACATGGCTTTTTGGCGCGAACCAGATGAAATACTTTTTCTAAAGTTAATATAGTAGATAACACGTAACTTACCTTATTCTTCGTCACTAGATTCTCCTTCAGAGTTACAAGTAGACTGCCGCACAATACAATCAATTTATAGCTCGAAATTATCAAATTTCGCTGTTAAACAACAAATACTTCCACACAAGCTTACTCTTGAAACAGACTACCGTTGATCCACTAAGCTTTGTTCCTGACGGAGACTAGTTTTCTTGGGGAATTTCATTGGACTATTCACAAATTATTCAAAAGATAGCAATAGTTGTAACCACTACTTTAGTTATGGTGGGCGTGAGCATAAATTTCGGTCATTAGGTAAAAACGTAGCTGAGAGATGCAATGCTTGATGATTGTCTCAGCGAACTTGCTCTGGTTGTGGAGAGGTTAACAAATAAATGTATAGCTAACACAAAAGACTTCGTCTCCTTCCAAATATTCATCGAATTATCTTTCTTTTAGACAACGGTTTTAATTTTGCACTTGGACAGTACGATCAAGAGGTAACTATTATATTGCTAACAAAATAAGTGATTATTGACAACAGCAATACATTTGTACTGCAATACACTGAGGGGCATATAAATATACCAGCGTATATTAGCTTGATCCAAAGGCCCCAATGCCACAATAAAGAAGGCAATATAATATGCATTATTATTGCATAGTTGCTTGGTTATCCGAACAAAATGGCCGAAGGTTGTAATCTCTTTGTACAAAACTAATATTTTAGCCCCTTTTTTCTCCATATACATTCCAGAAACCTCTATGCTGAAAGTTCTGGCACTGGACCGAGCTTATGAAGTAGTGGTAGTAGTAGTAGTAGTAGTAGTAGTAGTAGTAGTAGTAGTAGTAGTAGTAGTAGTAGTAGTAGTAGTAGTAGTGGTAGTAGTGGTAGTAGTAGTAGTAGTAGTAGTAGTAGTAGTAGTAGTAGTAGTAGTAGTAGTAGTAGTAGTAGCAGTAGTAGTAGTAGTAGTTTTTTTTCTTTTTTGTTAAGAGGGGGAAAAACCCTCATGGGCATCAGGGGAGATAGCCCTGAAGTGACGGACTCATACCGACTACAAAAACCCCTCTTTTATTCACTTGCTCGCATTGCGGAAACTGCCTCTCAGCAATACTTCACAATGAAGCAATCGTGTTTATCTCTGCTTTTCATCCAATTCTTTAGCTTTTATTATTTTGATTATCATGTCTTGAATAATTTTCCATTTATTTTCGGTTTCCAGCATTAATGTTATAATATTTTAGCAGTTATTTCTTGACCAATTTGTTTGATAATTGTTTGTCTTATATTATTCCATTTTTTTACATTTTAATATAGTATGTTCAGGAGTATCCTTTTCCTGACAATATAGACAGTAGTAGTAGTAGTAGTAGTAGTAGTAGTAGTAGTAGTAGTAGTAGTAGTAGTAGTAGTAGTAGTAGTAGTAGTAGTAATAATAATAATAATAATAATAATAATAATAATAATAATAATAAAGATAACTGTATATTCATCTTATAATTGTTTCGTGTTTAATAAAAATCAAAAGAGTTGCATTATGTATGGCACTTACAGAACAATGGTAAAGTAGAACCGCACATATGCTCCCGGCCCTTGTACTTCCACCGACCAGTGGATGTTAAAGAGTGGCCAGTTGCGGTTGATCGTCTCCAGGTCGTACCCATTCGAAGACGCCGTCCAAATCCAGCCATAAACTCCTCCCGTTTGAGGATCTCCCGAGGTGGTTCCTGACCGGACAGTCCCGAAAGACAACAGGGAAGAAATTTCTACAAAATGTACATCCACCGCCGAATCGCAACCCGCTGAAAATCGTTGCTTGGCCCTATATTGGCTGATATATTGGACGATAATGGAAACAGGAAATGAGGGACAGGAAATTTTAGTAGAAGAGGAATAACTCCAACATTCGCTTATCGGCCAGGGGAAATTACGCAAAAAAAAAAAAACCTAAATCAGACTAGGCGGTCACATATAGTGCTAAATTTGTTGCACCAGTAACGAGAGTAAAAGGAGTGGTTTACATCTCCTTAAAGACAATTTCAGTTCAAGTCGATTCATTTGAAATATTAACACATCAAGGTTTATGTATAATCTATATGTGTGCATAATGCGCAGATAAAATGTCATCGTATTTTTAAGCAAGTCCCAGAGATATTAGTTTTAAAAGTATTCCCAATCTTTTTTTTTCTTCTTTTTTTTTTTTAAATTCTCGGCACGGTGCAATTATTTTTAACTAATATGTTATAATTAAGCTCCTTAATATAACATAGTTAAATTGTAGGTTTTTAATTCTTATACTAGTTTGGAACAAAATATATGATACACATGAGAATTCAATCCGTTTAGCTTAAACGTTTTCATATATAAAATATATGAAATGATTACTTAATAACCCGACAACTAAGCGTGTTAAAAAGAACGCCTCGTCATTTTATCCTGTTACTATGCTATTAACGAGGATGTCTAAACAAATTTATTCACATATCGAAAAGTACATTGTCTGGTACAATATGAAAACGAGGCTATGTCGACAAATAAAACCCAAAGAAAAGACAGTTTATAAAATGTAACTCTAAAATCACATGTTTGTGACTGTAAGCTACTTTAAAAGCATTTTGTGAATTTAGGGGACTTCTTTTTAGAGGAGCGGGATCCTCCAGAACTAGTTTGATATCTAAAGATTCCTGATGCGCGTCTTGAAAGTTTTGTTCACGTTTATATATTAGCAAAACTTATCATTACTTATTAAAATGTTTGTAGACATTTTTATTGGTAATTGAGGACTGTGTAGTAAACAACAGTACACCAATATTTGCTTAAATTTCAGACCAATAATTTCATTCATTAACAGTGATGTGTTTTCAGATTGGTAAGTAACTCTAAGCAGACGTAGCACTCTTAAGCGGGGCCGCGCCGGGCTTCGATCCCAAGCGACCGCATGTGAGATTTGTGCTGGACAAAACGGCGCTGGGGCGGTTTTTTTCTCCGGGTACTCCGGATTCCCCCGCCATCGCATTCCACCGGTGCTCCATCATCATTCATGTATCATCAGTGTCACCGCCTGCGGTGCCATTAGTAGTTAAAGCGGGCGTTAAACACTACCCAAAAAAAACTCTTAAGCCATATGACGTATTTTTATTCCCCAAGTGCGCTGGTCTTGCAAAGAATTTTGTAACGCAACCGAGTACGAATGACTTCTGCAAGACCAATGACCCCACACTACCTAGGCAAGCAGATCTCGTATTGATGTGTGAAAACGTGGAAGTAAAACGGATAGTCTTCACTGAAAATAGCGTTCATTTCGCAGCGAGGTTAAGACCATGGGAAAAAAAAAAAAAGAAAAAAAAAAAGTCGGATACTAATTTTTGAGATGAAGTAAAAAACCAACTAAAACATCGAAGCGGATACATTGTTTAGGGCTGAACACAACTACAGGTACACCTCCAAGCTATAAATATTCGTTATTTACGCCAGTTTTCCAGTTTCCTGACGAAGACCACAGAGTCAAGATAGTCGAAAGCTTGGATTTCTCTGTTTCCAATTTAACATGGTTGCTATCCCGTGAACCTATCTGTACCATATTAGGTTGTTATTTATCAAAATATCTGTATCTCTACTCCTAACTTCCTGTATGGTGTAATAAAATATAGCAGGTACAATATAATGTACCGTATAATAAAAGAATAGAAATGAAGACGTAGGTTAATAACTTCTTTATTTTTGTTCTTTTAATGCACTTAAACCTGATATTTTCATGCTAGGCTACCGTTTTCTAACTAAGCTTGCGATGGCTCTGACAACTTAAGCCTTCGTCTCCATGTCGTGATGAACGCTTTCATATAATGCCATCCAGTCGAACGATCTTCTACATGCAAATAACTCTTCACCCTTTTCTCTACAGGGCCGAACTAAGTTTCGTTAGTTCAGTCTATGCCAATAGTAGCAATACTTTATTAGAGGTGATGAAAAATATTTTTCATCGATTATAACACCGTTTATTGGTTGTTGTTTGTGATTGAATTGTTTTTCAGCCCAGTCACATATAGAACTAATAGCGATTGAGTGGGGTCCAAGTTGGTTACCCAAAGGTTACCTCACGACAGAAAAACACTCGTGTGGCACATGATGGAATGGAGCTGTTTATGTTGGTACTGATCAAACCTCACCTCACCCTCTACAGGCTTGACCATGCCTCTCTCCCGAGCACAGCTCTAGTCACTTTATTGGCAGCATACTTTACCTTCCCTAATATATGGCTGGATTACAGGAATGTAACCTTGCAATTTAAACCTGGTATTTTATGTTACTGTTTTGTAAATAACCATTTGGTTATTTCCGTCCGACGGCAATTTACCTACCTTCTACTTACAATTTACCTACCTTCGACTAAATGTTGCTGATGAAAACTCTCATATATGTAGATGTCGAGATGTTCAGTTTGGATTTTTTTAGAGTGTTTAACGCCCCAACTTAACTACATAAGCACAGCTGGTGATGACACTGATAACCTATGGAATGAAGACGGAGCACCGGTGGAATGATTTGGTGGGGGACCGGAGAACCAGGAGAAACCTGCCCGTGCACCGCTTTATGAACCACAGATCCCGGGGATAGAACTCGGGCCGCATTGATGTTATTCAGTTAAACGACACACGCATGTGTTCCTTCACCCCTTCCTCTAAAATGCCGAACTATGCAGAAACTTGTGTAGCCCTTCCTTGAGTACTTGTAACGAAGCTATTTCCTAGAGTCGGTGGATGAACCACAAGATTATGACATCGTCCATTGGTTAGCTGTATGACCCAGTTTGTTTTTAGTTCAAGCATGTAAGAGAACTGATACCGGCTGGAAGGATCCAAAGGTTGGTTACATAAAGGTAGAAACGTTACGAAGTGAAAAACACTATTGCGGTATATGGGAATTGGCCACCTTTTATTCACTCATATGTGGAACGGAGGTGTTTATGTTGGTACTGACCAAATTTCGCCCCACCCTCTATAAAAGTGACCACCACTTCTTCCCAAGTATAACTCTAGCCACTGGATTGCTAGGGTACTTATTCCCCTCCTAAATATAACTGAACTGCCGAAGGGCAAATTTACGACCTTAAGCCTTGTATTTTTATTCTACTCTACCGTTATTTTATTATCGGTTTGGTTATTCCCGTTCGATGACGGCAACAACTTCAACCTTTGTTTGTATATCGCTGATGAAAGCTCTCATGTATGAAAAGGTCGTAGCTGTTCTCCAGTTCAACTACACATGCACATGCTCCTTCAGACCTTCCTCTTGAACAATAAGATTTTTTTTTTTTTTTGTGTGTGTAATTGGTTGAGTTTTTACCTTCTCTAATGTACATGTAATGTAAATAGTAGTTAGAGAAGGTACTGTATTCCACCCAAAAATTCGATGTCGAGATATCACCGGAATTATATGTTTTGAGGTCCTCTGAATCCGAAAAAAGCATTGTTAGAAAAAGGCCCGTGTGTGTGTTTGGACAGCATAGCTCAAAAACGAAAAGATCGTTAAATACCAAACTTTGTGTTTATGTTTAGTATCTTCCAAGGATGCGACACGAAGATTTTCAAGAAAATCTCCCAACCACAAACTACCCTTTACAGGGAAACATTTTTGGAATTTTAGTTTTTCTCAAAAATGGCTGCAATAATTTTTATTTAAATTCCGCATATTAAAGATATTTACATCATAAATAAAACGTATGTTTTGAGTTTTCTGATAGTAGCGCCTGAAGAGCTCTTTATTCTGCGTGAGCTTTGTGGCGTTTTTCGTAAGTGTTAAACCGTAAGAGATAGACAAAGACTAACCACACAAAAAATCTAGATCCCGTTAAAACCCGTAATTTATGTCATATGTGTTTTTCTTGCAGAGTTGGCCGTTTTCTAGATATTCTTTGTTATTGTTTTCGCTTTTAAACTGCCTTAACTTTTCTCAAAGGGACCGCGCTAAGCGAGCCGAATTTCAATTGTTTCACATAGCGACCAGTTTTGAAAAGATTTGACTATCACATTAGCCTAATGTAGCCTCATATTTCCCTTCTATTAACAAGGAAGCATGTAATTAGACCAATTCTAATAATGATAATCTCGGGAAAGGAATAATCTTTTGAACGAATATTTTTATATGGGAAGCTAGAGAAATTTTTCTGAATGGAACACATCAGATTTTTACTTTTGTATCAATTGTGGCGAAATTCGTGCATAGGGATGGTATGCGGTCTGACCTTCAATTTCACAACGATTATAACATCGTTCAGTCGTTGTGTTTATATCCCTGTTTGTTTTTCAGGGCAGTCACATAGAGAATTGATACCGGATGGGAAGAGTCACAGTTAAGTTACCTGTAGGTGGAGAGAAGAACGCTTTGGTGTTCTAAGGCACTAAGCCACGTTTAAGCACGCAAGTGTACAGTTGGATGCAAAAGCCGTACAGGTATAATGGAACTGTATGTCATGGTTCTAGCAAGAAAGTTGCTCAGCCCATCGGTTTTTCGTGATGAGGAATGTGCAACAGATACTAGAATCCAAGAGATTTAATTTCTTTGAAAAAATATAATCAGTTCCACTTTCAGTAATTGCCAGGAAAGATAAAATTAAAGTGAAAGGTGTATAAAGGTCAACATTGGGATATGTTATCTCAAGAGCAGTTGAGAACGCCTTGATTTTACCGGGATAATTTCAGTCATATGGACAATTTCATAATGCAGCAACACCAACCTGTGAGATCAGATGGTAGAGCAGTGGTACCGAAAGATAAACATTGGTAACTCAGATCCCGACCATTGCACTGAACTTTTATTCTTATTCTACCTATCCAAATTTACTTTCTAAATGAAATTGTATTAAACAAATTTAATTATCAGAGTTTTGCAAGACAATGAATATATACCCAAAAATAGTAGTCAATCCTTTTCAAATAATGCGAATTTTTTAACTTTTAAAAATGCGTTTTCGTTTAACATGGTTCATTTATGTATAGCTCAGTCCATGCCAAAATGGTTTACCTTTGTTTTAATAATAAACTTGTGCAATGTAAGTAGTATTTCCTTCCGCCTTGTTCTTGGTAATACTCCATATGTTCGGCAGCTCTATAATTTGCTTGCACATATCCTTTGTTCCTTTCCAATGGCATACATATAATGAAGAGAACAATTTGAAAGCAAATGTCATCCAAGAACTCCACATAATCTGTTTCTTTTCCTTGCTCTTAACCCAGGAACTACATATGCTCATTGATTAGAGTTTAAGTGCCGGACGTTTGACCTCAAACCAATGGGGAAAAGACACATTTAGGAAAGTCTGCCATTCACTCAGGTAATATGCTTCCGTTGTTCACCTCTTTTGGTGCTTTCTTTCCAAACCAATACGAGAGTAGCACAACTCTTCTGACAACATTTAATAAAGAAAAACACCATAGGAAACAAAAGCACCGGAACGTTCTTCTGCTCCCGAATGTAAATAATAGGTAGAAAATGTAATACAATCTACTCAAAAATTGTATACCAAGATTCAATCGGAAATATATTTTTAAGTCCCCTGAATAAAAATAGCATTTTCGTAAAATAGTCCGCTCGCGTGCGGTGAGTGTATGTGTGTCTGCGTGCGTGCGCGTGTACGTCGTAACTGAAAAACGATACAACAAGAAGATTTTTAAGAATATTCCCTAGGTTCAAGTACCCTGTAATAGAACATTTTTCGAAACCTTTTGCCTTCGCAATAATAGGGCTAAGGATTTTTTTTCTTAAAATACCAATTATTATAGATATTTACATAAAAATAGAATGAATTTTAAGTTTGAATTTTATGCGAATCCTCTTTAGTGTAGTCCTCTTCATTCAGAAGCAACTTTGTTTAATATTGCATAAGTGATAAACATTAAATGATTAATGAAAATGCACAACACAAGCAATTGTACTTTAAAATGCAATAAGTATTTCCATTTTCACTCTTTTAAGTGACTTCTAATATACCATTATTAAAAGTTCAAGTTCTTCAATATTTGGTTATTTTCAAGACTTTTCAAATTTCAGTTTTTTCTGGATATTGCGTGGAAAGTTTATGGAATTTTAAGGCCAGCATATAGAGTCGCATTCATAAATGTTGACTATAGCGTTTCTCTGTGCATATTTAATGAAATATACAATGTGAGGTATTTCCGCAGAGGTTTGTCTGCATTAAAGTATACCCATTGATAAACGATGAAGAGTAAGCAAGTACATGTGAATGTACATGTAAGTGTAGTACATGTGAATGTATAGTAGTGATATTAATTCTGGACACGTTTTGCATTGTATCTAATGTGCATATTGGAAATATTGCTGCATCTTATAATAAGAGAATTAATATTTTGGAGAAATCGATTAATTTTGGGGATTATGACATTTCAACACCATAATCTTAAATATACAAGATTTCCCCAATTTCGAATTCCCTATTATAACGGAGTAATAGTTCATTATATTTCATATTGAACATAGTATAAAATAAAAAGTATAATTTCAAACTAATTATATTTTATATCCAATTTGAAATATAAAGAGTTATTACTTTCGTATAACGAGGGGCTTAAAATTGTGAGAATCTCTTATATTTAACATAATGGTGTTCGTGGTGTATGTGTGTGCGTGTGTGTGTGTGTATGCGTGAGTGATGTCGGAGGGGATTCCACACTGCAGCCACTGGCTTATTGTACGTCAGACCTCAGGAGGATAGGATGAGATGAGAGTAATTTCAAAGGGTGGCGAAATGTGACGGCAAAGGAATAGCCACCGTGGAGGGCCCTTGACATATTTCAAGAAGTTCTTCAGGCCGACGCGAGGAGCGCTAGAAAAGGTGATATGGAGCAATAGGTGGAATGAATGACGGGGAAAACCGGAGGACCCGGTTTAAGCCCGCCCATACGCCGCTTCATCCACCACAAATCCCACATGTGGGCGCTTGGGATCAAACCCGGGCCATCTAGGTGAAAGGCGACCGGTCTAACGTCTCAGCACATAAAATAATATATTTTCAAAAGTTAAAACAAACTAGCTCATTAATGGCCCAATTAGCTTCAGTTTGGGGTACAAGTTTTAACAATTTATTGTGCTAACACTTCTTGGCAAATTTTATCAGATAAGAATAATCCTGAATAAGAATTTAATGCAACACTGCAATCTGAAAATTAATTTAACCAAATAGTGTCCAGAAGTAAGGCCACTACTGTAGGTAATTACGATCCTTGATCATTTCTAACAGCATTACGTGATAAGAGTTACATTGATAGGCTTCTGCACGTTCATGTTTATTTCCCATTGTTGGTAACGAATTACACCCTTAACTGTTGTTTGGCTGCCCCAGATACGAAAGCACGCGGGCTATTCCCTGGCACATCGTTAACATCCTCCGAGTATTTAGTCCACGCAGCATGTTAACAACCTCTAACCATGTATGTAACACACAAATGGTGCAGCTTGATCCACATTGGTAACATTGCTCACTTGTGGGTCCTAGCTCTCAACGAATACTTTTATTTCACACGACTGTCGCTAAGCCAACGTTTCACCTCTCCGCCAATAAACTGGTCCAGCTCCAGGACAGTTTATTTTATACGCAATTAAATCAATCCCATTATTCCTTTCTCTAACACGCATGCTCATTATACATAGTAGATGGAGAATCTTTTGTATTCCACCAAAACATTCCATACCGAGCTTTCACCGCAAATATATTCTTGAATAAAAAAATTTGATGTGTTGCATACAGTTGATTTCCTCTACCATCCCTGCAAACGAAGTATTCTTACAAAACCATATTCTTCTACCTACATCATACTAAACGAGATAAACATTAACACAATTCGTTTTCCTTAAAAGCACAAAGGAAATAAAGAAATGCAACAGGCTAAAGGGATACTCAAATATTTTAAATGCCGATCGCTATGTGAACAATTCACAGTTCGGATCACTTTGGATCTACACAAAAACAAAAGAGAGAAGAAACGAAGGCTGACCCCGTTTGAGAAGATGCATAGTTTACAATTGAAAGCAATAAAAAGAACATCTCAGAAACGGTATAACATAATTTTGTTTTAACGAGATCTAAATTTTTGTGTATCTCCTACGTGTAGAACTTATGCAAAATCTAGCAAAATTCATCCAAAATGAACAAGTCTTCAGAAGCAATTCACAAAAAATCCAAGATATATATTTTGTTTTTTATGTAAATAGCTGTAATATACGGTATTTCAATCAAAATCGTTACAGCCATATTTGAGCAAAACAAAATTTTAAAACATTTTTCTATGTAAAGGGTACTTTGGGTGGGGGGATTTTCTTGAAAATCTTCTTGTCGTATCCTTGGAAGACACAAATTTAAATACCAAGTTTGATATTTAACGGTATTTTAGTTTTTGAGTTATGCTGTCCACAGGCACCCATACATGCACACACAGACAGACACACGGACCTTTTTCTAAAAATGTTTTTGGACCCAGGGGACCTCAAAACGTTTGTTGCTGGTGAAATATCGGTATCGAATGTTCTGATGAAATACAATACTTCCTCTATACACTATGTCACCGTATGTATATAGAAAGTAAATATATATACATAGAAAATATGTCTGCGTGCAAGCAAGCGCGCACGTGTGTATGTGGACAACATAATTCAAAAACGAAAAGTAGGTGAAATACCAAACTTGGTATTTAAGTTCATATCTTTTAAGCTTGCGACAGGTAGATTTTCAGTAAAATATCTCCTCCTCCAACTACCCTTTACATGGAACATTTTAAGAAAATTTTTGTGATTTTCTCAAAAATGACTCTAACGATTTTGATTAAAGTATCATATGTGCAAAAAATGTTCAGGAAAAACTAATGTTTATTTTGAATTTTCTGCGAGTAGCCTCAGAAAACCTCTTCATTCTGGATGACTTTGTATAAGTGGTAAATCGTAAGGGATACACAAAAATTTAGTATAGAAAAATTGTAGAGCTCGTTAAAACACATAATTTATGTCATATATAGTTTGGTGGAGTTAATCATATCGGAGATATTCCCTGTTATTTGTTTCAGTTTTAAAATACTTAAATATGTCTCAAACTGGAAGAAGTCATTCGGTTCTTGTCTCTTTTGTTTTTCCCCAGGACATGTAAAGAGAATAGAATTTTAATGTCAGTTTCATAACGCCAGTTTTTAAAAGATTTGACTTTCGCTTTAACCTAGCTCATTCCCTCATGTCCCTTCTAGTAACAAGGAAACAAGGAATAAAACCATTTCTGCTAATATTAACTCCAGTGGCATGATATAGATAAAAGAATAATCCTTTATAAGAAAATAGTTTGTTTACATAACAGGTACAGAATCATGCAGATGGAACACCTCAGATTTTTTTTACCTATTTTTCATCTATGTTTATAGCGTTAACGAAATTATTTAGAAATAATTCAATTCAACTATTTGTATAGGAAGCTCATATTATATTATATTATATTATATTACATTACATTATAGTATATTATATTATATCATATCATATCATATCATATCATATCATATCATATCATATCATATCATATCATATCATATCATATCATATTATATTATATTATATTATATTATACTACATATTATTTTATCTACATCATGCCAATTTATGTAATATTAGCAGAAATGGCATATATATATGTAGGTGGCCTAGATCGTTATATCACGCTATCGTGAATGGGAGGTCTGCGGTTCAACTCCAGCCAGGAGTTTTTCCGCGTTTTCTTCGGTCCTCAAAAATGGCTAATGCCGGGGAGGTACCCTACACTTATATCTCGTACGTTTTCTTCCCGAGTTTACTTCCTCAAATATCATTTCAGTAGCGACAAATGAAGTTCGGAAACAAATGACCAACTCAAGAAATTAAATTGAGTTTTATTTATGGACGCTCTTTAACTGTTATGGTTCTTAGCGTTCCATTTTATATTGGCCGTGAAAGACCATTTAATTTCGCTTTGAGGCCTCTTTAACAGGCTTGAGGGGTTCCTTTACGTGTCGTAAATCTATGACACGGGACCACCGGCTTTGCTTCCCTTCCGGAGGAAACTATGCTATAAACATTTTGCGCCCGAAAATACCCATCGTCCTCCACCGGGTTTGAATTTGCGAACTTGGCAACCAGAGGCTAGCAAGTTTACATGGAGGACGACTAGACGCTAGAAAGGGAGTGCGAAAATCTGATTAATATGCTTCAAAAATGTACACTGTGGAAGAATTTGCAACACTATAGTCTATAAAACGGTTACTATTTTGCGACTGTTATGTCAATGCCGATAAAGAATGAACAACGCTGCATCGCATTCGGAGAAAACACCTTGCTTTATTACAAGATACAGAAAATGCTGCACTGTGTAAACAACTGATTACAGCGAACAGCGGATGACAATCGCAGCCATCAAGATAGGATATTACTGTTTACCAGCACAAAAGAAAGGAAACTGCATCCTCTGTTATTGACAAAACACTAACGAGTAAAAAACTTTAGCAGGAGAGGTAGAGTCAGACTGGAAAATGCATTACCATAGCCGTAATTTGAACCATGGAACTTGTGGTTTCCATCCAGTTGCTCTGAGCACTGACCTACCACGGCAACATGGCAGCACCCACTAAATTCTCAATTTTCCTGAAAAAATTCGTGCTGCATCCTCGGAAGATACTAAGCTTAAATACCAAGTTTGGTATTTAACCTAATTTTCGTTTTTGAGATACGTTGTTCTCAGACACACACACGCACACTAATTTTTTTTTAAAATATTCTTTATTTTGAGTTAGGGGTCCTCAAAGCATGTATTTCCGGCGTAATTATTAGTATCGAATTTTTGGGTGAAATACAATACCTTTTCTACATTATATATATGTGTGTGTGTGTGCTAGAGAAAGCTAAAATAAGCCAGTTTTTATGTTCACGAATGTACACATCCTTTTTTATTCAAGTCACTGTGCTATCCTTATACGTCTTCATTCGCATTACGTGAAACGTGGTGTTTCACTCAAGGCTGTATTGGCAATGCTTCCACGGCTATTTTCCATTAAGATAATTATGACAACTTAAAACTAAAAGCGTCTCAAGTTAAAGAAAAACCCTGTTGAAAAGCTTTAAAAAGCGTTGTGCAATACGTTTTAGAAAATACTCAGTTTTTCATATGTTTGCACATCTTATTAGTTTTCAGCATCTTACCTATCTAGAAATGGTCTTAGAGCATGTTCTGACTATATATGTTTGGTTAGGGCTTTAAGGATTAGGTTATCCTCCCTTATCTCCACTTAGATTTTGTTCTACTTTGATGTATTTAATTTCTGTGATAATTTTAACAGCATTTTAACTGTATAAAATATATAGAGAGCATTACTACTCCATGAACACCTTTGGTTATACCGTACATATTTCAAATATAATTCTGCAAAATCTCAAAAACTTATATTAGATGTTTGATTCAAGGTACTCTTTATGTCATCAACTGATATACACAACTAACTAAATGCTAAGAAATTTAGAAAGGTCAGTTCCAAGTGTTTTCTCGCAAACATATTCAAATGTGACCAAACGTTCATAATTTAGTTTTAAAGGTTTGGAAGCAGATATTTTTGTCAGCGATTACTTCATGCGATGATATATGCAATCCTTTTTTCCTGGCATTTTAATTCTGATTTTCAGAAAAGGCTGAATGTTTTCAAAGCTTTCAAAAAATAAAAAATTAACCCTTATATTAAGGTGACGAATTTTTGAAATCTGACAAAAAAGTGACAAGACATAACATTCTTTTTCCATATTAAAATCATATGAATTCTAAAATTTAAGAAAATATATAATTTTCCTCACTTGGCATACATTAATTACCAGTTAACTGACGTTATAAATGGGTAGGCGTATGCTTTGATAGGCACTCCCAACTTTAAAACTTATTTTCTCGCAATCGTTTTTGTAACACTTTTCCATACTCAAAATGGGCCAATCGTTGCATTTCTTTTACTACATAGTTTAAAAATTTTATACTGCCTCTCAGCAGTACATTAAAGAAAATTGTCATACACTTTTTCGCAATAATGCTCCAAAGTTTCGAAGTAAATTGTTAAATTTTGAGAAATGAAGACTTTTGGAAACTACGAAAATTAGTATTTTCTCTACCAATTAGAGCTTGTATAAAATATAATATGACAGGTCAAATTTTAAACTCATTTATTGTAAAACCAGAATTTTTATGTGAGTAGTTTTAAAATTGCAACACCTGGTTCAGTGTTATTACAAAATGCACTACAAGGAAAATATCAATAGTGAGAAAACAAGGAAAGATATGAATACATGGCTCACATTAAAATCCACCAGGTTGGTAGACTGGACCCTTAGATTTCCTTTTCCTCTTCTCTGCTGCCGTTTCTATCCTTTTCTTCTTGCATTGTAGTTTTCTTCTGCATAACTTCGTTTTTCACTTTGCATGATGCGAATGAGATCTTGTTGAGTTCAATACCACTAAGACTTTGCTGTAGCTCCAACAAAGGCATTTAAAAACGGCGCCTGGTGGCCAATTATACATTTTGGCATTCAGGAATGTTTAAATTATTTTGTGTAACTAAAATTAACAAGTCAATTTTTCTGTGATTTTTCATGAAATTTCAGTCATACATACCCTTAAGAGAAATAATTTGAGCATCTAGCTTCAGTTGCATATTATGGTTTTCCTCACAGAGCCCTTTAAAGCTTCGAGTTACGACCATTTAAATCCGCAAGAGACCTTGGTCTAATATTCTGTATTTACTTCCAATGCCATTTGCGCAACGCGTTTACGGTTTTTCTTTCACTTTTGCAAATGTTTCAACTAATGTAGTTTTCTAACTAGTTTTATTCAAATTTTCAGCAGAAACTCCAGAAGAATAAACTCTAAACACTCACACATCGCTTTGCAATACCTTTATATTATTCAAGACATGACAGAAATCGCATGTAAGGTATCTCTTTCCTTCTAAAACAACCAAAAGAGAAAAATCAAAATCAAAATGACATGCTTGTGTCTTAATACATTTAAATAATCCAGTATTTGTTGTTTAAAAATACGGTTTCTGTATCTTTCTAAAACAACTGAATTTAAAAGTAAAATGAAATATAAAAGGAGATCTGAAACTTTCCTGGTGACATAAAACCGCGTGCATAACATGTAGCCCTTAATGGAACGAAGCTGTTTACATTAGTACTCACTAAATCTCGCCCCACCCTCTACTAACGTGGCCATTTCTTCTTCCCTGCGAGCATAATTACAGCCACTGGATTGGCACGATTACTTACTTACCTTCCCCAAAATATGGAGGAACTTCCTAACAGTAAACAAACTTTATATTTTCATGCTACACTGTCGTTTTCTTAATCGGCTTGAATATTCCCATTCAATAATTAATTGCATTAATTTTAACATCCGTTTCCATGTTGCTGAGGACATGTCATACATCCAATTTTCGTAACTGTTATCCAGATTTAGGACGCCTCCAAATAATTCTTCATCCCTTCCTATAGAGGCCGAATTATTCTGTAATTGGTATAGCCTTTCGTTGCGTACCAATCGCAGTAAAACTCTTTCACAGATACGGTTTGCTCTCTCCACATTTCACAACTATTATACCATCGTTTATTGGTTTGCGTTTATGTTCCGTAGTTGTTTTCAGGCGAAATATATGAACAGCTAGTACTAGCTGAGAGGAGTAAAAGTTTGCTTATCTGAAGTTGGGAACACTATAGCGATCTGGGGAAATGGGCCACTTTTTATTCACGCAAGTGTATATACTCTAAATCAGGTATGTAATGACCAAATTAAAGAGCAGAGGGGAAGGCGCAGTAACTCAGTCCACTCATTGGGAACCATTGGGGCATTCCGCTATTTGACGTAATGAATGTTTATAAACAATGCCTTACTCATGTGCATCTAGTGTAGCTTTTTTGTAACTTCAGTGATATGTTTTACTTTGGACGAGTCCATTAATATCTGCTGCTAAAGATGGTATTCAGAGCTATAACAGATGAATCTAATGATCGTCGTGTAGTCTACTACGATCACTTTAAAGAAACTTTGCTCGCAAATGTATGTGGAGCCAAACATCGTCAATAAATGTGATGCAAATATCAAAATTTGAGGAAAAATCTATAGGCACTGTCTTTAATGAGTACCAGCTTCTTCCTTTCGAATATTTTATGTCCGTAAAATTTTGTAGATCAAATAGTTACATTTGTGTTCCGTGAGGAACCTCTGTAAATTATGTGATAATCATGTCTCCCACGTCTCAAAGCTAATATTCTGTTTATGTTAGCTTAAAAATAGCATTTTCGCTACCGAGGTCTATACGTATGTATGACAGTATGTGTGACTCAACATTTCCCCACATTACCTGCATTCGAAGTAACGACTTCTGACATCAGTACTTCGCAGGGGTTATCTTTGGACATGTCTGTCTAGACGTTCTCGGGCTTCAAGCCAGCTGAGCTGATGAAAAGATATCGACGTTTCGGAAGCGAGCATCTCCCCCATCTCCAGGATGCTCTACCAAGTTATTCAGATCCTGAAGAAGGGATAAATGCACACTCCCGAAACGTCAATGATATCATCTCATCTGGCTTGAAGCCCGAAACCGTCTAAGAGTATAAACTGGGGTTAGACCACTCGCCTCTCACCTAGACGGTCCGAGTTCGATCCCAAGCAACCGCATGTGGTGGACAAAGCGGCACGGGGCGGGTTCCCTCCAGGTTCTCCGGTTTCCCCCGCAATTGCATTCGACCGGTGCCCCATTTTCATTCCATGTATCACCGGTGTCATAGCCTGCGGTGTCATGGTAGTACAAGAGGGCGTTCAACAGTATAAAAAAGGTACCTACATAACGTTTGAAACACACTTATATGCCAAACGTTTGAAGATATTTAGGTAAAATCTGTAATATTTAGAAATGTCACCTTGGGTACTCCTAACAGATTATTTTTCGATACTGTATACCAGAATTAATACTTGTTATGTTGGCAAGTCGGAGATGGGAAAACTCAACTGCGAAAGGCCCTACAGCGCCAAGTAAGGAGCTACTTGAATGGGAAATGGTGGTTTGCAATTATTTTGAAGACGCATGTTCACGATATGCGCCTGACTAATAGTGGCCTGTGCTCAAGATGTTCGGTCTAGACGGAGGTAGGTTGCGCTCTCGGTGATGTTTTGTGCTAATAAGAAAAGTATATGCGTGATATTTACTTTAACATATTTTTATGCAATCGTAGCATTAAAACGGCTTATATGATGGCATAAATCATACGAAATTACCCTATTTCTGTCACCATAGCCAGAAAATGAATAACGTAATTACCATGTCAACAAGAGAACAATGACATCATCACCGCCATCGCTTAACTTTCTCCAACTATCTGTAAGAAAACCTGAAATCGTCACTCTCGCAAGTACAGTAACATTCAAATACAAGAATCACCAATATTTTAAAACCAAAACCAACGACAACATGCATTGATATTTCTGGAATTAATAAACTCTCAGCACTCTTGGCTTCGTTCAAAATGTCAAACAGAATACAATCCATAGTTTTATCGTTACCGTCCATTTTCCTGTGTAAGTGTTGAATCAAATAAAATAACATCTGCTTATCAACCATATTACGACATGTATCTACGATCTCTGATACATTATAATTTTTCATGTAGCATATGTAATAATTATTTTTAAGTATTTTAAAGCCAAAATTGTACAAAACGTGTATAAACTCATTGTGAAATTAGTGCATTGGCTTTCGCTCATGCGCTATACCTAGAGGTGAATTGGATCAGTAAGGGAGAGGTGAATTATGTAAAAATAAACAAAGGCCTTCCCTCCCTAAAAAAGAATTTTTTATTAAAGAGTATAACACTGAAGCTGTTATTGAGATAATTATTATCTTTGAATATATTTATAAAAATAAATATTTTTATTTTTACAATGAAAATGTAATGTTTTATTTACTCGTGTCACAATCAG